>JAHWFO010055505.1:0-16351 GCA_023313115.1 Rhysida immarginata | reverse complement strand
AAACCAAACCAAACCAACCAATCATGATGCAAATTTGTATTTTCTTAATAAATTATCTTCTTTTTAACAGGTGCTCAATACTTTTCTGACTTCTGAAAAAAAAATCTGAAGTTCTAAGAAACATTTTTCCTATTGATATAATTATTATTGAAATGCTACTATTGATTTTATTTTTTCGTGTAATTATAATTAATAATACTATTTCTATAAATAATAAAACTTAAATAAATGAATGGTCCCAAGTTTACATGCCTTCTCTTCCCAGTACGAGTAGTCAAGTCCTTACTATCTGACTCCCGCTGCTTGGAGCTCAAGCTTTAAAAATTAATATCTTCAAAACGGAGCAAAACACGGTTTTGAATTTTTTGTATTGTTTTTTTGAAAGTATGTGTACGATATTAATAATTTTTTAACGAAAAAAAAAATGCCCACCATTTGAGAAATTTGCATAAATAAAATATTTTTATTAAATTCAAATATGTGCGCATGCGTAATACAATTTTAAAAATTTCCTACAGAATCTACAGTTAAAGAGCTTTCATATGTCACCAATTACGTACATCTTTCTAAGTAAAATACAACCGAAGTTACAGTACTTCATAGATAAGGCCCCCCCACTCAAATTTCGAAAATTTTAAATGTCTGTATCTTCCATAAAAATGAAAAAAAATTAATAATATTTGGCATTCATTACCAACTCCCTAGGGCAATTGTATATACCAAATTTCATTAAAATCCGAGAGGTCAGTGCCAGTGCCTGCCTGAACTGACGTGGAATGACCCATAATATTTTTTAATGTTCAATATTAAATCTTTAAATTGCACTATAGCATTACACGTAATTTTTGACATGAATTAATCTTATATCACCTGCTCTCATTCTTGGGAAATCTGAAAAATTATATTTTTTTCACTATTCCCATGAGTTTTAATGCATTCAATTGGAGAGCAGTACTTTCCTTTTGTGATAAGCATGTTGGCGATGTGAAAGTTTTTCAGGATTTCTCTAATTCGCGCCAAAAATTAATAATATAACAAGTGGTTATCCTATCATAAAATACAGAGCGATTCAAAATTCAATGTACAAACTTTTAAGGGAGGTAGTATGGGTAATTCTACGCAAAAAAAAAGTTCATATGAACGTGGGTCCAAATTTAAACGATGACCGAGATATGAACAGAAATAAAAATGCCGCCACCAAGATTTGATCGAATTCCAACGAGTAGTTTCCTTTTTGCACATTCAGCATTGTAACAGTGCTCGATGTTGAATGCGTAACTCGGAAGCTACTCGTTGGAATTCGATCAAATTTTAATGGATATACACAGTTTTATGTACCCTATTATTCCCCCAAATTTCATCATCCTAAGTGTTATACAAACCTCAATTTCAAAAATGTTGGGACACACTAAAAAAACTAATACACACAGACTTTGGAGTTTTGTAACCCGTTTGCGATGTGGCCGTAATTAAAACTGATAGAATAATCGTGATAGACAGGGTGTCCCGTAAGTCGTGGTCGTAAATTTAATGGTATGCACATTCAATAGCAAGGAACAAAAAACTTCCTATGAACATAGGTCGAACAACGCACCGTTTCCGAGAAAGGATGATGATGATACGTAAAGAAACTAAACCTCTTCCCCTTGCCATGTAAATGGAAGAAAGTAGATCTGGCTGATTCGTTGCCTGGACTGTGTTTGAGTGAGACTAATGGCTGCAGCGTGTTACAGCAATGCCGAGTTGGCGGATATGGATTTCACGTACGGTCAGGCAAATGGGAATGCAGCAGACGCGGAGGCACGTACCCAAACTGAAGACACCCTGATCGTCGCATTTTCATCCGTCTTCACCAGCGTTTACATTTCTACATTTAACATCACCCCCTGCGAAGAACGTCCGCGAACCGTTGGGGCTGCTGTACGGGAACAGGCCATAATGTAGCGTGTGGAAGAGGATTCAACCACTAGCACAAGACGAATCGCATCGCAGAGGGTGTAAGTCTGAATACTGCTTGGAGAATTTTGCACGAAAATGGTCTTTACCCATACCATATCCAAAGGGTGCAAGGACTACGTGCACAAGAATATCCTCCACGACGACGATTCTGCAGGTGGTTGCTGCGACAGTGCATTAGGTATCCTCTGTTTCTGACGTTCATTCTGTTCACTGACGAAGCCTGCGTCACGCGCGATGGGATCTTTAATTTCCACAACTATCACGAGTGGCCTATGCTAATCCTAACGCCATCAGAGAAGCACATCATCAGGGCCGATTTTCCATCAATGTGTGGGCAGGTGTAAAAGGGGGTTGTATCAAGGGGCCGTTCATCCTTCTGCAGAGGCTCACAGGAGCTGCAACAGGATTTCCCTGAGTTATTAGAAAATGTGCCTCTTGCGATTCGCTAACAAATGTGGTTCATACGTGATGGTGCACCCGCTCATTATCAACTGGCTGTGCGGAATCACCTGACTATCACCTTTCACCAACAGTGGATTGGTCGGAGTGGGCCACGTGCATGGCCTCCTCGATCTTGGACTTGAACCCATTGGACTTTTTGCATCTGGGGCTATCTAAAAGAGTACGTGTATGCGCAGCGAATGGATACTGTGGACGCCCTGCGCCATCGCGTAAACAACGCCTTTGAGAACGTGCGAGAGAATGCTGGTCTTTGCGAACGTTTGCTTGCCTCTTTGAGGAGAAGCATGCTGCCGCGTTCATGGTGGATATTTTGAGCATATGCTCTGAGGTCAAAGTACACGAGATACTATCAAAGGAACACCTGTACGGGTTGTTGCTCCATTTGTCAATAAACTCATTCTTTCTCGGGAACGGTGCGTTGTTCGACCTATGTTCATAGGGAGTTTTTTGTTCCTTGCTATTGAATATACATACCATTAAAGTTACGACCACGACTTACGGGATACCCTGTATAATTATTTCATTGAAACATTTGCACTTATGCAAAATGCTGTCGCAACACGTGTCAAAATAGTTGGGACATGCGCAGAAGAAGCCCTCGAACGTGGTCGAATGTTCGCGAAACTGCTAGAACGTGGTCGAATGTTCGCGAAACGGCTAGAACGTGAGGAATTCGAGATTGCATGAGCATTTGAGACGCAGAAAAATCGGATTCCGCAGTTGTGTCACCGTTATGGGTCGAGGAAAACCCGTTAATTACGACTTGCGAAGACGAATAATCCAAAGGTATGAAAATAATGAATCGCAACGGGAATTTGCTAGGATTTCGAATCTGCCTCCCTCTACCGTTTATAATATTGTTAAACGTTACCGTGAATCTGGTGAAATTTCCGTACGTGAAGGACGAAAACCAGTATTTGACTTACATGATTTTTGATCCTTCCGGCGATATCGCTTTAAAAATAGGCATTCTTCTGTAGTCGAAATCACCTCATGGGTTCAGGGATTCTTTAGAAAACGTGTATCGACCAATACAATTCTTCGCTGTATTCAGAGATGCAAACCTAAAGCTTTACTATGCTCAACGCAAACCATACATCAATACCGTCCAGAAACGCCGTCGACTTCAGTGGGCACGAGCTCATGCAAGATGGTCCATAGCTCACTGGAAACGCATCCTATGGTCTGATGAATTCACCTTTCAAGTCGTTTACAGAAATAATCGACGTCGGGTTCTTCGGAGCAAGGACAAAAAGGACCACCCAGATTGTTACCACCGTACGGTTCAAAAACCAGTCTCAGTCATGGCATGGGGGTGCATGAGTGCCCAGGGTTTGAGCAATCTGCACTTCTGTGATGGTACTCTTAACGCTGAGCGCTATATACGGATTCTAGAGGAACAAATGTTGGCATCTAAACGACGATTATTTTATCAGCGTCCCGGCATATTTCAACAGGACAATGCCAAGCCCCATATTGCGTGTTCTACGAAGGCCTGGATGCGTAATCGTCGATTGCGGGTACTTGATTGGCCTGCGTGCAGTCTTGACCTGTCTCCTATTGAAAACTTTTGGCGCATTATAAAGCGCAAATTGCGCCAAAGCAGACCACGCACAGTTGCACAATTAAAAGCCTATATTCAGCAGGAATGGGAAAAAATTGGAGTCGAAAAATTAGACAACCTGGTGTCGTTGCTTCCAAAACGGTTGGCTAGTGTCATTAAGTGGAAAGGCGACGCAACGCAGTGGTAAAAATGTGGAAAATGTAAGCGTTGTTCCAACATTTGTGGCACTTGTTGCGCACCAATGTACAATATAGCCTGCATTTCTTAAAATAGCAATAAAGTTTGTGAAAGGAATTATGTTGAATCTGTGTTTTTATACTTTTAACAACTTACTACACAATGTACATAACTAACAAACCAATCGGTACTTTGTATATGCAACTTTTCATTGTGTCCCAACATATCAGTTTGTTGCAAAAGTTTCTTCCGGTTCTAGAACTCGTGCCCAAGAAGGGCTCATTTTCCGAGGGGGGTGTTCATATGTTTTCAAACAAATTATTGCATTCGATTCCTGAATATCTTTGCTATATTACATCCAAGAATCAACTTTCTGACTATACATCTATGAGTGCCATCAACGGTCTGAAATGGACCTTTCACGCGAGCATATTCGAGCAATAATCTTCTATGAGTATTCTGGAAAGATTAGTGCTGCGCAATGTCACCGAAACATTTGCCAACGTTTAGGTGATGGCACCGTTAGTTTACGTACAATAGAAGAATGGTATCGCCGATTCAGACGTGGAGATAGCACTCTTCAAGATGCACTTCTGGTCGGCCAATCATGATTTCAGATGGTGATCTACGCCAAGCAATTGATGAAGATCACAATGTAATCACGAGGGAACTCGCAGAACAGTTCAAGGTTCACTTTTCAACCATTGCCCGGCATCTGCATGAGCTGAATCTGTCATTCAAGTCGTTTTTGTGTTGGAATAAAAATCCGGAAAAAAACTTTAGCAAAACCTGATATTTGGAATTGAGGTTTGTAGAACATGAGTCATTACCTTATTGATCTCGGTGGTGGCATTTTTATTTCTATTCATATCTCGGATATCATTCAAATTCAGACACAAGTTCATACGAAATTTTTTGCTTAGAATTGCCCATATTACTTCTCGTAAACGTTGTACGTTGAATTTTGAATCATCCTGTAGAGAAAAAAATTGGTCCTATCGTCTGCTATTTAGTGTTATAGCCCGGCCACTAGGGTGCACTCGAGCACGTGTGCCTCAGTAAATGAAGGGAAGCTTCTGTGTTTCCTTATTCTGGGACTGAACCTTTCATACCTCTGAATTAACAGGCTATAAAGTCATCTCTATTATTTTAAGACCATGAAATATGATAATTTTCTATTTACAGATTAATAAATCCTCGACAGAGAAAATGCAAACAATCTTCAGAGGACTCATCAGATTTATTTAATGAACATGACGAAATATCTCTGTATTGTCAGAGTCTGGCTCATAGACTCAGAGCACTTTCACCCACAAAAAGAAGATTTGTGAGATTAAAAATAGAAAATTTAATGTATGAAACCGAAGAGGAGATTGAATAAATTTGTTATTACAAAAGAAGAAAATCAGTCTTGTCCACAACAGTTTATTAAGTCGTATATGCATTTCGGTTACTTTGTAGCCATCAATCAGCAGAATACCAAATTATTATTCTTGGGTTGTTTTTTTTCTTCTTTGGTAATACGATTATCCACAGTTTCTCGGTTTGGTTATAAATTTGTTATTCACAGTGTCTCTTGATTATTGACAATAATTACACACAAGAATCGCCAGTGTTCGAAATTCGACCAGTTAGGTAAATGATGAATTGTAGCTACGAATATTATTGAAATAAGCTTACATCTCTCAAAACAACAATAGAATTATTATCGATTTCAACCTGTGCGACATTATTTCTATTACGCTGTCTATTCTGCCTTTCAATCCGACCCATTAACGGTCTTCTTTTTTTTTCCCGTTTACTTTAAAGATTGAAATATAAACATTGCCATTGAATCTACGAATTCTCACTGAATAAAGATCTTTATACAGTGCTTTATCACTGATGGACATAGGACGCCATGTATCGGTATCTGTTAGCATCCTATTGGTGTAGATTTTTAATTAACCTGTGGATACGGTCACGGCGCCGTGACTTGTCAGCGTTCACGATGGTCTAAAAAGGGAAGTGACGCGATGATTAATGAACGGCGAAAGAAGCACTTTGGCAAGCAAGAATCGTTTCAAAGGAGTCGTTCGCGTACATGTATATTCTACGAATTACGCGAGATAATAAAATCACACTATTCACGAAATATGCAAGTTCCTGTTGCTCATTCCATTAATTGTACAATGTGTTTTGGCTGCCCGAGTGCGAAAATTGATACGAGGAGGGGTGGGGCTTACTTTTTGATCGCCGCTGTGCGTCCCTAAACACGGCCGCCAGTGCGCAATTCAGGCATGGCACCCGTGCTGGCGGTGGCCTTGGATAAGTCTGTGTATAATTTCTCACATTTGTAATTCATTTTAAATGATCAAATCTCACCTCTGATTTGGCCTCTTTTCATAATTTCTGTGTAAAGTAGCTCTTCTTTCACAAAACGTGCATTCCCACGCTTTCGAGCGCCGTCAATAGTTCTGGAATGGCATGTCCAAAGTTGAATGAAATTGCTTTCTTCATATTCCCGCAGAAGTTTCGATAGCTCGTCAAACAAAAGAATCTATAAGATTCTTATATCCACGATCTAAAACAGGCGGCCGTTGACGCTTAGCGACGATCAAAAAGCGGGCAGCATCACCAGCCCTCCTCAATTCAGTGTTCGCACACGTGCGGTACAAAGACTTTGTACAAATCATGGAATGAATTGCATATTTCGTGAATTCTACGATTTCACTATCTGCGTGTAAATCGTTTATATATACGCGAAATCGTTCGCGAACTATTCCTTTGAACGATTCTCGCTTGCCAAAGTGCCGTTTCGCTATCACTAATCATCCGCTGCGTGAAGCGCATGCTCTATCACAGCCCACTAGATAAAGGCCTGAGGGTGGAAGGAATATCGGATTGAGGAGAGCTTCTGCGTTTAACTGACATACAAACGATCAGAAACTTTTTCTTGTTTTTTTTCAACAGTCTCTGGGAATTTTTTTTTCTTACTCTGAGCACACGCTTTCGTCTGAAAACAAACTTGAAGCATTTATAAATAAATAAATAAATAAATACATGAATAAATGGCTCTTAATGAAATTTGATTTTTAATAATTTTTCCATATTCATAATGAATACTGTATATAAAGAAGAGTACTATATTAACGAAATTAAGTGAAAATAGAGAGATTTTTTATTTAATATAAATTTTAGCGATATATTAATCATCATTTATATTATTTAATAAGTTTTTAGCATTTAATATAGGTTCAGTTTTCATATTATACGGAGTGGAAGGCGATTTTCACGTCTGTATTTATTTTCTTCGGCAAGAGTTGGTTTTATTGAGGAAGATGTACAGTACATTTAAATACTTTCCTCCTTGAAGTTTCAAAAATGCTATGACAGTATTTATTTATTTTTGAAATAAATAATCAACTTCCCATTTTGATTTAAGGGAATTAATTTAATTTTCTTTAAGTTTTGAGAAAAATCTTTTCTTTTTACGTCCACATTTAACAATGCTTTTTGAGTTAACATTGAAAATTAAGCTGCCAGAAGTTTTATCAGCTTTGCTCGGTTCTGTAAACGAGATGTATTTCGACGAGGCATATTAAATTTTTTTGAGGCAGCGAGTATAGCATCGTGCTCTAGTTTATCATCTTTACAACGTTGTAAAACATTGAAGAACACCATTACTCATGCAATTTTTCAGTTCTGGTATTTTACTGTTAACTTTCAAATTATCAGCCATTATTTCAATTTTATACCCTGGTATAGTTATGGAAATGTCAAATTTTTGAGATTTGTGAAATCAGCCTACTCTTCCATAAAAGCAATCAAATAATTTTATTAGTTGATTTAAAGCGAGGCGATCTAGAAACAGTATCAATAATCGCATTTATTATACAGGGTTATTCAAAATGATGGACTCAATTTAATTCATCTTTATTTCAATTAAAGATAGATTGTATATAAGGAGGGGGGAGGGGGGCACAATGAACATTTATAACCTCTATTTGTAAACATTAGAACCTTCTCTCTCTATTGATGTGCAGATTATTCATATACAATTTATATTTCAAGAAATAAAGATGAATTAAATTGAGTCTATCATTTTGAATGATCCTATATATAAATTTGACAATTATATATCATTTAATGCTGAAATTCAATACAGCGCTTCAAATGCATAAATTTTATACAAAACTTGTAAGTAGAATGTATTTTCACCAAAGCTGTGTTAATAAAAAAGCAAATAAATCAATAAAAACGTTTATTAAAACAACTTTTGTTAAAACAAAACATTTTGATGATACACATACAAATAAAAACTTAACTTTACAAATGTTACATAGTGAACATGAACATATTCATTGCAATAAAGCTGCATATCTAAAAAAAAATCTGATCACATAAAACAATCAATGCAACAGAAACAATAGAAAAACTGCTTAATGTCCAGATTATAAAATATATAGACAAAAAAAAACACAAGGTAAAAGACGGTTTTAAAAAAAGTAAAAAAAATCCCTACATATTATTGCTACATCTGAAAGACAGGATTGAATAAATGCAAACACTGTCCCTGGTTATTTGAGATTATTTGAAATGGTTGAATTTTTTTTTACATTTTTTGTGTGTTTGCCAGAATACTGCTTGAAAGTATATGATTTGAAACTCTTTCTGTTCCTTTCTTTGCATGCACCTTAAGTTTGCCATACTCTTTTTTTTGTCTTTTTATTTTCTTTTTGTTTTGATGCTGTTTTGGCATTTTTTAAAATTTGTCTTTTTCTTTGAGATTTGTTGCCACTTTCACAAGGCAATCCTGTTAAGCGGTCGTAAGAGGCTACGCTTTGAGCCCATTTTGTTAGTTCAGATAATTTACTTTCAAACCTCAATAAAGCATTTTCGGTAAGGAGCCAGAGGACAGACCCCAAATTTCTCAAGTGAGAGTTGCAGTCATTCACCAATTTCCTTCGTTTGCTACCTCTTTTCTCCAGCTCACAATATGAAAAAACATGTTTGGTCTTCATCCCACTTTCATACTGGCCCTCCAATTTCTGTTGGTTGTCTAGTTCCTTTTGGTCTTCCAGGTTCTCACCTCTAATATCTAGTGGATTCTGAATTAATTCCTTGTCAATGTTAAAAATTGGTTTAGATAATAATCAATGATGTATTTTTTCAATGTGAAATGAAGTGAACTTAAAACCAACAATTAAGCAGTGTTTGCACAGTAGACGATTTTTTCTAAAGTCCATGCAAGTACAAGTGTTCTGGTTCTTGTTGACAGTATTTATATATGTGAAGGCACGAGAAACTTTCTAACATCAATCATTTGAACCAACTTGGCATATTCAGGAGTAATTAAATTCATCTTTGACTGAATGTGCTCTGTTATCTACTTGGGTCACTCTTGAAGATATACAGGTATAGTATTATTGTATCTCATGTGTTTCGAGGACATCCTGAGATTTCTCTGAACATAACTGCCATATCTTTCCGGTATAAATTAGTTTATTACCACATTTATCATCTCTGATAGCAGACAATTCTTGTAACCATACAGAGATCGATATTTCAGTTCTTCGTTTAATCATTCAACTCCATTGTTGGTATTAATGATCATGTTATCAGGCTTGTATGCCACCTTCGAAGTTCCTGCTCCCATGTGCCTTCAAAGGTGCTTTCCATGTTTTCAGCTCTTTCAAAGCTTCTTGAAGTTCTTCACCTGGTGACTTTGCTACTTTACGGAGGAGTGCCAAAGCAGCATCTCTTGGAATGGAAGAGTTTTTAGCTCTTGAGAGCCATCGATTCCAGGCTTGCTCTCTATGAAAGCTGCAAATAAAAACATTGATTTCTGGGAAAACTTCCTATAATGCAGATATCTCTTCTACTGCAAAATCAACCATTGCATTTTTAGATGAATGTGAGGGTTCCACATTTTAATAATTTCAAGACCTTATTTAATAGCATTCTTTGATTCATACTATGAAATAAGTACAGCCACAATCTGATAGTTCACGCTAGTCCTCACAATTAAGAAAAATAGGGGAATCGCATATTTGCAAACACGGTAAGTAGCATCAAGAAAAACAACATCTTTCCCATATTTGCATGTTTTCATTTTGGTAAACAAACAGGAAGTTATTGCTTAAAGTTGATTTCCATTTCAACCACGTAACTTCATCTTCTTCATTCTCATCATCTTCAACATGTTCAAATACAGCTGAATCTTTTATACATGGACGGAAAAATAAAACACTCTTTTTATCATAATTTTCCAGCATCTTTTCTGTGTTTTCCATGTCGATCTTGCTATGACGAAATTCTCTTTTTCCTTCTTTAATGATTCGTTTAATTGTCGCAACGTCGGGATAAAATCGTCGTCTTCTTCTGTCAAGTTGTTTTAATTCCGTCATTACAAATATTTGTAGAAGTCCAGTTATAACTGCTGCACTTCCTTTTCCTGCATACACAAATTCTTTTATCTTGCAACGAACTGTGGGATCAACTGGTTCTGTGATTGCAGAGACTTCTCCTTGAAGATGATAACGATGTGCATCTACTGGGGGAAGGTTGAACCAAAAAGCTTCCTTTCCTTCAACATTGTTGTTGTTTCTAAGATTCTCTTTGCTTTTTCTTGATACTGCATCTCTTTTCGGTTTTGTTGGATTTTCCAGTTGTAAATAGAACAAATGAAAAATATAAATATGGGGCCCTGATGCCACAAATATACATTAGTGTGTTGTTAACGATAGGGCACAACAGTTAACAGTTCCACGGTTTGTAAATTACAATAAAGTAAACTTTTTTAACAGTAAAATCAACCTGTACTGTATATGCTTATACCCGGGAACAGAGATATTTATGCCTCCTTAAAATTATTTTTGCCTAAATGTCATATTCTACCTTTTCGTCACATTTCTCCCGATACTTTTGTTTTTGTCTTGTATTTTTTTCCTTTCCTTGATGGCATGTATAGATTCTCGATCCAAAATGAAAATATGGAAGATCATCTTTCCAATGAATTCGAAGATCTTTTGAAATCTTTCCTGAAATATGAGAATAAATGAAGTACAGGAATTCAAGTTTTGTTTTCAGTTAGTTTCACACTATTGTTGTAGAAAACATTCTTCTTCTAATATACATGTATACTTACTATTTTCTTCCAAAAATCCTTTAGGACTTTGATAAACGTTAAATCTTGAAATTGTTGTAATTTCATAATTTTTCAAAACTTCTTTAAACTCTTCAAAAGTGTCAACTGATTCCATTATGGTCATTGATCACTAACTGCGGCGAGTGTGACTCTGAACTCTAATGACAGCGCCTAAGCGAACGGAACTGCTGATCGGTTGAGTATGTCAGGGACGACGCAGAAGCTTCTCTCAATCTGATATTCCTTCCACCAGGCCTGAGTGCTGTTTTCAAAATGGCGGCGCTCGCAGGCGGACTGTCTGTATGAAATAAGATGGAATAGAAGAATTATTTCACTAATTTGCTGTTTTGACAAAGGATAGCCCACATCCAAGGAAGAATTATTACCACACATAGAGCCAGGAAGTAAAAGCTCCCTTTTTTTTTTTGCGTCGTGTAGACACTTCCTTTTTCTATGTATCCACAGCGTTTTACTTAATATCTCAGCCAATAGTGGTCGCAGAGACTTGTATTTTTTTTTTTTTTTGTTTCTGCGCTTCTATGGCACAGTACCATTCAAATGAAATAAGTTTTATTTTCCCCTCCTTTTATAATAAATGCCCCAAAAATGTTCCCCAATTTCGACGTTCACGTATTAAAATATAGATTTGTCTTTTAAAAATTATTGACTTTTTAAATTTGTCTTTTAAAAAAAATATTCTTTCTAAATCCAATGCTCCCTCTATATAACGCCAAATTTATAACAGAAGTCCATATACTGGAGTTTTTATTTTTCGGGAAAAAACTTCATTATATGGGCAAGTTATAAATTTGGTGTTATGTAGAGTTCCGTTAGATTGAAAGACCATAGTTATATAGAGGGAGCACTGTATTACAATTGACTAGAGCACTAGAGAGAGATTGCTCTACAATTGACGAATGTAGAAGAGCAGGACGAGACATAAGAAGCCTGGAATACAATAAGTAATAAAATAAAATAAATAAATAAAAAATAAAGCAAACATAAAAAGGTGACGTTTTGGATAGGGGCTATCCTTTGTCAAAACAGGGAGGATGTTCTTTTTATTTTTGATTTATTTTATTTTTTGTTACTTATCTGTTATTTTTTTTCCTAAGTTTGCAAAAAAAAAAAAAAAAATGGAAATAACTGTATAATATATATATCATTGTCTATATAACCTATGAAATATAAAAATTTGTAATAAACAGAATACCGAAATGCTAAGTTATTTTATGACATTATGAAGAAGTACGTTATTAAAAATGAAATTGTAAAACTACTAAAAAGCCACAATATTTTACATTTGGTTGTAATGGAATAAATACCCTCCATGACAAAAGTTTGGAGATTTTGCAAGTGTCATATTAGTTTACATTTTCAACAATTATTTAAAACAAATAATTCAAACCAACAACTAAATCAAAAATATTTATTTATTTAATGATAAACCCAATTTCTTCTTGTTAAGTGTGATTCCTCAGTTTTTGATTCTGAAAAGAAAAAAAAAAATGCAATTATCACAGATCACCCGGGACAGAGTTATGGCGAGCGTTATAATCGAGACAAATATATGGCTATCCGTTACCTAATACATTACTGTGTTGAACATCTTTGGCTTTAATGACAGCTTTAATTCTTCGGGGCATAGAAGAAATAAGCTTTTCGCATTCGTCTTTTGTAAATGCACACCAAGCTTCAGTTACAGTTTCTCGTAATACGAGCTTTACAGTTACAGTTAATAATAATACGCTGGTATAAACGCTTAAGATTATAAGCAGAGGCAGAACCCCAAAATTGAATCCCAAAACATAAAGAAGAGTGGATTAAGGCATTATACAAAAGTAACAAAATTTGATCAGGCAAATAATTAAGACGTGATATCAATCCTAATGGAGTTCAATAAGTAATGCAAGACATTTTTTTCCTCGGCCAATTTTGGTTGAAAAAACATTTCTTGTGGAACATTTTCAAACATTTCCGCTTCGTCTCGTAAAGTTTCATTGACGTCCGATATATGACAGCGCTATAGTGAGCTGTTAAAGTGGCGTCTACAATGGAGGTGCGTTCCAAACAACGGGCAGTGATTGAGTTTCTTTTGGCGGAAAACCAGGGCATCTCGGATATTCATAGACGCTTGCAGAATGTCTACGGTGATCTGGCAGTGGACAAAAGCACGGTGAGTCGTTGGGCAAATCGTGTGTCATCGTCGCCGCAAGGACAAGCAAAACTGTCTGATCTCCCGCGAGCTGGCCGGCCGTGCACAGCTCTGACTCCTGCAATGTCGGAACATGCGAACACTCTCATTCGAGCAGATCGACGGATTTTCATCTGTTTGGCCCAATGAAGAACGCAATCCGTGGAACGCACTACGCGGATGATGAAGCAGTTATTGATGCAGCACGACGTTGGCTCCGACATCAACCAGTGGAATGGTACCGTGCAGGTTTACAGGCCCTCACTTCAAGGTGGCGTAAAGCAGTAACATTGAATGGAGATTACGTTGAAAAATAGTGTTGTGTAGCTAAAAGATTGGGGAATAACATGGTGTATTTGAATGCTGAATAAAACAACCCCCTTTTTCAGAAAACAATGTGTTGCATTACTTATTGAAGTCCCCTCGTATTTGAAGGTTTGTTGGGTTTTGAGCTTTAACATAGCGCTTCATATAATTCCATAAATCCTCAATAAGATTTAGATCTGGGCTGTTCCCAGGCCATGGAAGGACTTTAATTTGTTCTTCCTCAAACCATACAATAGTTTTTATAGCCGTGTGGCATGGAATGCCATCTTGTTAGTAGATGCATTCATTATTGGGAAAGAAAAACTGCTTCATTGGGATGAGATGATCCTTCATTATATCGAGGTCACTGTTTATTGTGCCCTCGATAAAGCATAACCCTTCAGCACAAAGAGTTCCGTAAACTATAACTCCAGGAAAAAATTTCACACTTTGTAAAGGCAAAATTGGTTTTCATCGCTGAAAATGACGCGTCGCTAATCATCTGTCATCCAATTTGAATAGTTTTTGTCCCACAGCAATCGTTTTCTTTTTATTGATGTAGTCAACAAAGACTTTCTTTTAGCGGAGTAAAAGGGGGGGGGGTTCTAGAAATTAAGGCGTCGACTACTAAGGTCATTTTGCGCCTTTTACACAAGTTATATCTGTACGCAGCCCGGGACAAACACAAACATCCATACCCACGGCGGGATTCGAACCCTCGACCAGGCGGACTCGAGAATTAGAAAGCCTACGCCCTAGCCCTCTCGGCCACCTGGCCGGCCGGAGTAAAAGGAGTAACCCAGTTCCTTGATTCTTCTTATGGTTGTTTTTTTTTTCGATGTCGACTTGTTTATGATTTAGTTCCATTCTGCAATAAGTGTGCTTGCAGTTTGTCTGCGGTTCTGTTTAACAAGTAGCTTTAAACGGTTGTCCTGGGATGATGTGGTCATTCGCTTTTTTCCCCGCACGTGGTTGTTCTTCTAAACTTCATGATGATTTTATTGACGGCTTTTGGGTCCAGATTTAATTCTAATGCAATATTCACCCATTTCTGATTATTTTGCCATTTCGAAGCATCGATCTATATTAACTAACTATATTATGTTAGTTAATATTGATCGATGTTCCGAAGTAATCTGATCTCTTGAGGAATCTGTTTTGTTGGTGGCATGATGAAAGATTTAAAAATTCTTAGTAAAATTTTATCCTTTTATACACATAGACTCATTTAGAATGATGGCACATCGTCAGAAGTTGTCATTAATTTGCATATCATCACAGCTATTGATAAATGTTTTTAAATGGCATATCGCCGAATATTTGTCTCGATTTATAGACTCGCCATAATTTTGTCCTGGATGGCATTTGACGTTTGCAATTTTATTTTTTTCAAAAAGTACTAAAATCGAAACTTGAAGGGTCAGATCTACTCCGAAGATACGTGTTTATCATTATATAGGCAAATGTATTTGATTTTATTGTTTGTTTTAAATTTGTTTATTAAAAAAGTAACAGGAACAAAATTCCTGAAAAAAATTCACTAAACTTTTTTTGTGGAGAGTAGTTACATATTCGCAAAATTAACCTGTTTTTTTTTTTAATGAATAAGGTTTGCTAATATTATCAGAAAATGCAATTATGTACATAAATAAAGTTCACATACGAGTATATAACAAATTATTTTTTTCAATTTTTGTTTCTATTTTATTACATTATTTATTTATTTATTGCCAGGGTAGAGCATTTTCACAGAAGTATTCTGCTAGTAATTCACGTATGCATCTTGTGTGTAGTTGTTGCTACTAATGTGGGAAATGTTACTGATGGCTGGTGATTCTTCTTCCCTCCAACTTCCACGTATTACATTGCCATTGCTGTCCTATGAATCTACTAATGTGGAAGGACTGTAGTTTGTTTGATGTATGGGTAAACCCGTATCATCCTATAGCAAAAAAATTATGTATGACTATACATGTACAAGCTTTAGTACTAATTTACACTGTCTCAATGTCACAACGTAACCATTGATGAAATATACACCACCGACTTGATAAAATGCCAAAAGAATTTTCTAATACTCTTTGTGCTCTGCTCAAACGACAATTAATTGCTCTTTTTCTGTAGTCTAGCTGTTTTTCAAGAAAAGGCCGCATGATATTACTTTTTTCAGAGGAAAAGCTTCATCTCTACTTTAACATATGGAAAATAAACAGACAAATTTGGCAGTTTTGATGATGATGGTAATGGGAGAATATACAAAATGTTTCCAAATGTGGAATTAGAAAATATGCCTCCACCACTCTGGCTCTCATAACTTCTTATATTTACCATCAAAAACCGATAATGAGTATCACAAAGAGCTAATAAAACTTTACTGATTGTTTTTTTGTAACTATAGTATTTGGAGCCTGAATTATTGGGACATTTCTAATTGAATATGTTTCCCATCAATTGCTCCAATACAATGAGGGAAATTCCACATCATCTCAAAACCTTGGCTAATTTTCACCCATGATTCAGTATAGATGGAAATTTTACGTATATGGGTGACATTTTTTTT
>JAHWFO010055503.1:0-16168 GCA_023313115.1 Rhysida immarginata | reverse complement strand
CTACCAGGTATGTATAAACAATTAGGACGTATCTTTAATCTGTTTTCTAAATCTAGGCAAAAGTTACCCACAGTTGAGTGGGCTCCTTACGATCAACTAATATTTGTATGGCTGCACAACGTTATACTGTAATCAACAAAGGTGAACTTCGGTGCGTGATATGGAACACTAGGGCCATTCCCCGAAAGCGTATCGAGTTTCACAACTTTCTGATAAAGCAAGAAATCGATGTTGCTTTCCTCTGTGTAACTCACCTCTAACCAAGCCAAGACTTCAAGCTACCTGGCTATTGTGTGTACCGTAAGGATCGAATGGCTTCAAGTGCTGCAAGATGTGCGTCTGGGGGCGCTGCGATCATCATTAAGAGGGGAATTCAACACCAAGAATTAGTATCCAAGTCTTATGCAGGTATGGAATCGGCCTCCATCATTATTAATGACGTCTCCTGTGGTGAAGTGAAGTTCTTGGCGCTCTACAATTCACATAAACATTATCTTGACATTTGCGAGCTTGATGAACTCTTCAGTGGTGATACTCCAGTCGTCCTGGCTGGTGACCTAAATGCCAAACATCTAAGCTGGAACTCCAGAAGGCAGAATTACAACGGCATGATTCTCTATAGGTACATACAAGGTAGAGATGATATCATCGCTGCTGGACCTGTGGAGGACACCTACTACTGCGACCACTCCCCTAGTAGTGACATTTTGGACATCTCGTTCTTGAAGGGTTTCTTCAAACCGTACAATATCTTCACGATTGATGACCTTTCTTCTGACCACAAGCCTGTGGCGTTGAACTTTGCCAATGTTGACATAAATTTCCGAGAGGAACTCGTACATCATCAAGACTGGAAGCTCTACAAAGTTCTTCTAAAGGACTATGGCTACCATCCCGACGTTGCTTACTGTACAGAGGACATCGATCAACTTGTTGATGACATCACCAGATCTATTAACAGTGCCATAGAAGCTAGAGAAGTATCCATCAGAGAATAAACTTTCTCATCGAATCCAACTCACTCCTGGAGTCCAACGCCTAATTGCTGAAAGAAACAGGACCCGTAGACTATGGCAACGCTATCGTGAACCTAGCTCAAAACCAAGTACAACAGGTTAGTGCGAAGAGTTCAAGAGGAGATAAAAGAGCTTCGCGACGCTAGATGGAATGAAAAACTCCAAAGCTTGTCGGCTCGCGACAATTCCATTTGGAGTATGGTCAGACCTTTACAGAAGAAGAAGAATGTTAAGAGCTAAATAAACTTGTGAATGGAATACTGAAGAACTCATTGAATATGAACTGGCATACAAAGTATCGTAAACCGAGGCACGTTCTTGACGTCAATTTTGAAGATATTAGCAACGTCTCTTTCCTGGACTACTGGAAGATGTGATAATCTTCTTTCTCCTTGTGTTTTTTATTTCGTATGTATTTTGTTTCTGACAATCGTCAATCTTATTTTCTTTTTTGTATAATATGGAAGACTGCTTGGGTTGGTTAGGCTTCTTGACTACCTCAGTGTATTTCATTTGGAGTTTATTCTGGTTGGATGAGCTTTGTGAAAGCGCTGCTTTCGTCCCATCCTAACAAATGTACACTTCACTGTTCGATTGTCGATTGTACAACCTTATTCCGATCCATTGCCCAACTTGAGAGAACTCTATGTATGACGATTTGGGGATTACCCACATAGGCACCTTTGTCCAGACACTTATGAAGAACATGCTACCCAAGATGGAGAATCACGAAAATACTCTGCTTTCTGGTATTCTGGACCACCCACTCGTTGTTAAGTGTCCCATCAGGTTTCGAAGACCCCGCCATATCCTGGATGTCTGCTTTGTTGACGTGAACAAGGCCGTCTTCCCGAACTACTGGATTTTTTAGATCCTGCTGATTTTTGAGGACTCTATTCGTCAATCTACAATCTGACTCTCGTCCCTTCTTGGGACTTATTCTTTGGAGGACTAAAGAGGTTCATCAGGCTTCTCTCCCAGTTCAGTGTACCTCCTCTGGTTTACTCTTTGGGCGAGCGTGCAAAGTGAGCTTGGCTCCTAGACCACTCGCGTCTTTCTTTTTCACTACACTGTCCGATTGTCGATTGTCGTACAACTTTCATAACTTCAGGATAATTCTCTAATATTCTATTTGCTTTTAGAGAATTATTCTTTTTCCTTTGATAAAGGATAGTCTCTATCCGAAACGTCAGCTATTTATTTTATTTTTGATTAATTATTTTTGCTTATTTTATCTTATTTTTTATTCATTTTGTATTTTTATTAATAAATATTAATTATTGTATTCCATGGTTCTTGTGTCTCGTCCTTCTCTAAATATATATATATATCCGTTCTTGAAAATCTTTAAAAATGATCAGTAACTGGAGATAATGAGTTAGTAGACTATTGAGAAACAGTGAAAGACCAGTGGAAGCACTCCTTTAGCTCCGTGCTGTATTGAGCAAATGATAAGCACTCCTTCTGATAAAAATATTTCCAAAAAATATCTTTTTATTATATTCTGTGGGAATGTTTATATTTTAGAAACTGAGATGCTGATGATGCGATGATTAAACGTTCGTTTCCAAGAATTAATAATAATGGGCATAGAATGATGATGCAGTGCAGCAAATTAATAAGGCAGTGTCTATTGATGAGGCAAAGGAATCACGCGTGTCTCCCTTGAGTTCACTATCGAACGTCCAGATGACTGGCAAAAATTTGTGTGTCTGGAAAGGAAAGAGATAGAATGAGAATTGGTCAGAGAAACTCTGCAACTAAAACAGAAAAAGCTATACAGGCATTTGAAACATCTGAATAGCGGGAGTTTCGAAGAAAGTAGGAGGGTATAAGAACTTCCACGTCAAGGGCAAGAAAATTTTGAGTCTAAAGTATCTGGTGATGCTCAGCAGTGGTGAGGCAAGTCAAGAAGATTTTGGATAAAGTTCCGTTATATCATCTAGAATTCCTGTTTTTCGTATTTTTCGTAGAACGGATAGTCCCTTTGCTCTGTGTTGTATTGATTGAGGTATTATTTAATGAATTGGTAGTTATAATTTAATTTTTTGAGCTTGTTCTGTTCACCTACATGTGTAATTATCCCGGGCAACGCCGGGTACCTCTGCTAGTTCTGTATACAGGTTGTTTCGAAATTATGTACAATAAATTTACTGACATATTCTTCAGGTCAAAAGAAGACGAAAATGTTCTATAGCACCTTGTCTGGAAACGATTTATTTACGCGATACAGCCAACTAAACCCGTGGCTCCAAATTACAGGTTGTTCAAAGTGCCCGCCACCAGCTCGCACGCACGCATCGGCTCGTTGCATGAGCGACCGTCTGATGTCATGGAAGAGTTCGTCGCCAGCATTACGAACGGTTTGGCATGCATTTTCAATTCGCTGTCGCAGATCCATAATGTTAGGAACTTCCGTGCTGTAGACGATTGTTTTCACATGACCCCACAGAAAAAAGTCCAAGGGATTAAGGTCGGGTGATCTTGCAGGCCAGGCTACCGGTCCACCTCGACCTATCCACCGATTCGTGTATGCAGCATTAAGGTGTGCTCGCACAACATGGCTGAAATGTGCTGGAGCGCCATCATGCATGAACCACATGTTAGATCTTATCAAAAGAGGAACATCTTCCAGTAATTCTGGCAATGCATTCTGCAGAAACAAAAGATACGTTCGCCCAGTCAATCGTGGCGGCAACACATAAGGGCCAATTAAGTTATTTCCGACAATTCCACACCAAATGTTCACGGAGAAACGCTCTTGATGCGCTCGAGCTCTGGTAACATGCGGGTTAGCATCTGCCCAATGGTGCTGGTTGTGAGAGTCTACGATTCCTGTCCGGGTGAAGGTTGCTTCGTCCGTGAAAAGTATCTGGCTGAGACAACTAGGGTCTGCAGCATGACGACATTGTATCCATTGGCAAAATCGTTGTCGGTGTGGATAGTCCGTTGGGTTCAGTGCCTGAACCAGTTGCAGGTGGTATGGATGCAAAAGCTGACGGTGAAGAATGCGCCAAACAGATGAGTGCGGAATGTGTACCATGGAAGAAATACGACGGGTGCTTGTCTGTGGTTCATCATGTATGATGCCAATTATCACATCCACCTCATCCGGAAAATGTGCTACAGGCCGCCCTTGTCCTGTTTGACGGCCAAAGGAACCACGCTCCCTCAAGTGTCTGTCGACAGATACAAATGTTCGGTTATTTGGCAAACGTCTATTCGGAAAGCGTTCTTGGTAGAGTCTTCTTGCTTCCACAGCATTTCCGTCCGCAAGACCATACATTAGGTGCATGTCAGTGTATTCTGCACTGCAAAGCACGCAAACGTTCTGAAATTGATATTCCTAGTGGATGTACAGTAGTGAAACTACAGTAATGGAAACAACCGTACGCAACTAATGGAACAACACTAAAGTAGGTTTAAATGGAACAAACGACTCAACCTAGTGTTGGGTCGAAACGCTGGAACTGCTACAATATCGTCCGCTAACTACCGTGCTTCCCTACTGTATGATATTGGATTACTCGCAAACAAATCGTTTCCAGACAAAGTGCTATAGAACATTTTCGTCTTCTTTTGACCTGAAGAATATGTCACTAAATTTATTGTACATAATTTTGAAATACCCTGTATATAAAGAAGGATGTTTGTTTGTTTGTTTGCTTGTTTTTTATACAAATCCACAGTTTTATTCCGATCTGGATAAAATTTCGCATACATGACCTTCAAAGAATGAGGAAGGCCACTGTCTACCTCAGATATCAAAAAAATAATAATTATTGATAAAAAATCGATATTCATGGTTCTGGCAAGGCATATTAATGAGAAATATATCATGACCAACAATGCAAGGCAAAGTTTGTGCAACAATACTTATCAACAATGGTATCAACACGCAATTCACAAACACTCGGCACGGACGAACAATATATATCTCAAGATCATCTATGCAAGAAAAAGTTTCAAAATAGATAAGTTTTAATTTCTAACAATGCATAAAATTCCTCTTATTCGGCTTTTCTTAGAAAAGAGAGTTCTTAGTACTTAGCAATTTCTTGAAAATCTTTAAAAATGATCAGTAACTGGAGGTAATGAAGAGTTAGCAAGCTATTGAGGAAGAGTGGAGCAACGACAGAGGAAGCACTCCTTTAGCTCCGGGCTTTATTGACCAAATAGTAGCCAAGTAAGGCATCCTTGGAGAGGTCCATCCATTGTGAGCCTTTAAAAAATTCTTTTTCATATTTTCATTCAGAATTTTACTGTAATAATTCTAAGCGTTTTCATGTGTTTATTTTTAAGCTATAGCAAAATTTAATAAAAAAAAAAAGTCCGACCCTCAAAAGGGGTTATCAACTAGCTTATTTGGTACCACATTAGATCCAAACATTTCATAAAAATACGTTTTGACTATATTCTATGGGAATGTGTATATTTTGGAAACTGAGATGCTGATAATGCGATGACTGAACGTTCGTTTCCGAGAATTATTAATAATGAGCATAGAATGATGATGCAGTGACAGGACATTAATAAGGCAGCCTCTATTGATGAGGCAAAGGAGTCACGCGTGTCTCCCTTGAGCTCCGTATCAAACGTCCAGACGACTGGCAAAATATTGTGTCTGGAAAGGTAAGAGAAAGAACGAGTATTGGTAATAGAAAGTCTGCAACAAAAACAGAATAAGCTATGCGGACATTTGAAACAAGAGGGTATAAGAGCTTCTACCTCAAGAAAATCTTGAGTCTAAAGTATCTGGTGATGCTCCGCAATGGTGAGGCAAGTCAAGAAGAGTTTGATAAAGTCCCGATATATCACCTAGAATACCTGTTTTTTGTATTTTTCATAGAATGGATATTCCCTTTGCTCTGTGTTGTATTGATTGAGTTATTATTTAACCAATGGGAAGTTATAATTTAATATTTTCAGATTGTTCTGTTTACCAAGAAGTGTAATTATCCCGGGCAACGCCGGGTACCACCTCTAGTCTTTCTATGTATATAAAGAAGGACGTTTGTGGGTTTGTGGGTTTGTTTGTGTGTATTGAATACAAATCTACAGTTTTATTCCGATCTTAATGAAATTTTGCATACAGGACCTTCGAACCATGAGAAAGGTCAACATCTACCTCAGATTCCCAAAAAATAATAAATATTGATAAAAAATCGATATTCATCGTTATGACAGGGCATATTAATGAGAAATATCTCATGACCAACAATGCAAGGCAAAGTTTGTGCAACAATATTTATCAACAATGGTATCAACACGCAATGCACCAACACTATGCAAGTATCAACAATGTATATTGCATGACCAACATAACTAAGTTTCAATTTGTAACAATGCAAAGAATTCCTGTTATTCATACTTTTCTTAGGAAAGAGAGTTCTTAGTACTTAACAATTTCTTGAAAATCTTTAAAAATGATCTGTAACTGGAGATAATGGAGAGTTAGCAGACTATTGAGGAAGAGTGAAGCACTCCTTTAGCTCCATGCTGTATTGTGCAAATCGTAAGCAAGTAAATAGAAGAATCAGCGACTGCTAGACTACATAAAGTGATGAATGGCCAATTTTTGCCATCCTTGGAGAGATCCATCCATTGTGACCCTTTAAAATTTTTCTTTTCTAATTTTCATCAAGAATTTTTACTATGTAAATTCTAAAATTTTTCATGTGTCTAATTTTAAGATACTGCAAAATTTAATCTAAAAAAAAAAAGTCCTGAACTACGCCGGGGTTATCACCTAGCTTATTCAGTAGCACATCAAATCCAAACATTTCATAAAAATATTCTGAATATATATTCTTTGACTATATAATGGACTATATTCTGTGGGAATGTATATATACAGAATAGTGAGTTACTGATTATGCGCTGATTGAACGTTCATTTCCAAGAATTATTAATAATGAGCTTAAAATGATGATGCAGTGACAAAACATTAATAAGGCAGTGTCTACTGATGAGGCAAAGGAGTCACGCGTGTCTCTCTTGAGCTCCCTATCAAACGTCCAGATGATTGGCAAAATTTTGTGTGTCTGGAAAGGAAAGAGAAAGAACGAGTATTGGTCAGAGAAACAACAACTAAAACAGAAAAATCTATACGGGTGTTTGAAACATCTGAACGGGAGTTTCGAACAGAGCAAGAGGGTATAAGATCTTCTACGTTAAAAGCAAGAAAAAATTGAGTCCAAAGTATCTGGTGATGCTCCGCAGTGGTGAGGTAAGTCAAGAAGAGTTTAGATAAAGTCCCGGTATATCACCTAGAATTCATGTTCTTCGTATTTTTCGTAGAATGCATAGTCCCTTTGCTCTGTTTTATATTGATTGAGTTATTATTTAACCAGTTGGAAGTTATAATTTAATTTTTTGAGATTGTCCTGTTCACCTGCAAGTGTAATTATCCCGGGCAACGCCGGGTACCTCTGCTAGTTCTTCTATATATATAACAAAGGATGTTTGTTTGTGCGTTTGTGTGTACTTAATATAAATCTACAGTGTAATTCCGATTTTGATGAAATTTTGCATACTTGACCTTCAAAGCATGAGGAAAGTCACTGTTTACCTCAGATTCCGAAAAAATAATAACTATCAATAATAAATCGATATTCATGATAATGGCAGGGAATATTAATAAGATGTATCGCATGACCAACAATGTAATGCAAAGTTTGTGCAACAATAGGTATCAACAATGGTATATAAACGCAATTCACAAACACTAGGCACGAAACAACAATACATATATCTCATGACAAACAGTGCAAGGCAAAGTTTGTGCAATATAGATAAAGGTTCAATTTGTAACAATCCATAGAAGTCCTCTTATTCAGGCTTTTCTTAGAATTGAGGGTTTTTGGTACTTAACAATTTCTTTCAAATCTTTAAAAATCATCAGTAATTGGAGATAATGGAGAGTTAGCAGACTATTAAGAAAGAGTGGAAAGACGACAGAGGAGGCATTCCTTTAGCTCCGTGATGTATTGAGCAAATGAAGAGCATATCAATAGAAGAATCGGTGACTGCTAGACTACGCCAAGTGATCAATGGCCAAGTTTTGCTTCAAGAGATCGAGAGCAGAGTGGGAATTGCAAGAACATCAAGTGCACATCTAAAGTAAGATTACGTGGCTAAGAGATTATTTAGGCTAGCTGTTGCATATTTGAGGTTGTCCATACATTGTGAGCAATTAAAATATTTTTTTTCGAATTTCCCTTATGAGTTTTTACTGCATTAATTCTAAGCGTTTTTATGTCCTTATTTTTAAGATATTGAAAAATTTAATCAAAAAATTGAAATGAGTCCGAGGCACGCCGGGGCCATTACCAACATTTCATAAAAATACATCTTGACTATATTCTGTTTGAATGTGAATATTTTGGAAACTCTGCAGCTAAAACAGAAAGGGCTCTATGGGCATTCGAAACATCTGAACAACGGGAGTTTCGAATAGAGCAAAAGGGTATAAGATCTTATACACAAAAAACTTGGGTCTAAAGTATCCAGTGATATTCCCCGGTGGTGAAAATGGATATCATTTTAATCCAAGACAAGTCCCGGTATATCATCTAGAATTCCAGTTTTTCGGATTTTATCTTAGAATGGATAGTCTCTATGTTGTATTGATTGAGTTATTATTTAACAAATTTTGAGTTATAATTTAACTTATTGAGATTGTTCTGTTTACCTACAAGTGTAATTATTCCGATCAAGCCATGTCCTCCGCTAGTCTAGAAATTTATATGCATTAGAAATTTGGTATTTAAAACCACTTTTTTAATACATTGTCTCAATTCTATGTTTGTCTCAAATTGTTACACTTTTAGCTTCTTCTGATTTCATTTTAAATGATTATTATAAATTTAATATAGTAAATTATATAGTAGATCAGGCTTATTGTAAATTCTTAATTAAACATTTTACCAATAAAATAGACAGTTAATTTTTATTATGGATGGTTTGGGATTGCGTTTCTCTAAGGATTTCTTACGTACTGGTCTCGCTCTTTTTATTTCTGTATATTATAAGACTAATGCTAAATTTATCGACCTCAGGTTTAAACTTGCCGATTATTTTAATTCAAGACAGCCACATCGAACGGGAGTCGGAGGGCTCGACACCCATGCCAGATTCATCTTTGTATCCTATCCAAGGGGAGCCCATCCGGGTCAGCTTTCTAGTTCTTGAGTCCACCTGGCTGTGGGTTCGAATCCCGCTGTGGGTACGGATGTTTGTGTTTGTCCCGGGCTTTGTACAGATATAACTTGTGTAAAAGGCGCAAAATGACCATAGTAGTCGACCTTAATTTCTAGAACCCCCCCCCCATCCGGGTCAACAAGGCGATTTGCAAGCTTGCAAGTGCATTCCAGATTAGTGAGTACTCACGTGGTGGATCGCACTTTGCTTTCAGCATCACATCGTTTGGTATGGCTTTCTAAGTCAAGACTCCTAAATAAGATAGAAAATTGAGAATATTTTCCTAGATACTTTATTGTGGAAATTAACTGAATGCTCATTAAAAGTTTTAACATTGAGATTGTGTGACAATAGTGCTATATGGAAGTTGATTCAAGTATTAATATATATGTAATCTTGTTTATTCCTTAGCTTCGGGCCCCTTGTCGACTTATCGAGTTCGGTCGCCGTTTTCTTGTGATACGGTTTTCAACGCAGCCAGCTACTTACTTGTTAAAGAGAGGGGCTATACAATCGACTAGTAACTCTGCAATTTGATCATACAAATTAGTATTTTGTATAAACGTTAATTCAAAGATTACAAAATTTTGTAAGATAATTATTATCATGTAGTCATTAATTTCGCAGACTCACATTAAAGGTTATTGACCTTAACTTTTGATTTTTGTCCCTCCTTTCACCTACTGTCACGGCTTGATCCTCTGGGTAAGCTAATATAGTTTATTAATTAAGTAATTTAAATTAATTAAAGCCAGAGCACGTGACTGGGTGGGGAGGCCCTTGTTAGCAAGCGTTATAATGACACGGGCAAATTAAGTGCCCTGTATTAAAAAAAGCTTCCACTGACGTAGTTTGCTAATCGATTTTTTCTCTTTTTTATACTTTGCTGTGTACAGGTCGACGCTTCACTTCGCAGTGTGCTTCCGCCGGGACTCATAAAAGCTGAGTGGGTGGTGAGGCGCTGTAAAAAAAGACCTTTTGAAGTTTGCTGTGTCGGTAAGATTAATTCATGGATACAAAGGCATTAGAGAACTTGCCCTTCCCAACCTTTGAAGGAAAGAGGGAAGAGGATGCCGAAAATTTCTTAAAGCGTTTTAAGGTAGTGGCAAAATGCAAAACCTTGGGGTTAAATGATTGCGTTAAGCTGTTACCGGGCTCTTTAAAAGGAGACGAATTAGATTGGTTCTCTGACGTGGTCAACGAAAACATTACAGTGTCTTGGACGCTGTTTAAGGAAAATTTTTATTAACCTATAAAAAAGGTTACACACAGATTACCCTGCGATGCGATATCCAAAATTTAAAAGTAAAAGGTAATGACGCACAAGGGTATCTGGTCAAATTTCGTAAGTTATTAAACGGAATCCAGCAGGCCTCTGATTTTGACAAGATATTGTGGTTAATTGAAGGGCTTCTGCCACAACTCAAAATTAATTTGAGGATAAGCAGTTTATAAAAACATCCGAGGCAATAAATTACCTCGAGAAGTGGAGTCAGGCCCAAGATGAAACCGCAAATACATTAAGAGAGCCTGAAATTCCTATGGAACTGGATGTAGTGCAAATTAAAAAAAAAGCGGTTTAAGAAGCGAAAAATTATCTGTTTCTGCTGTGGAGAGGAGGGGCATATGGTCCGAAATTGCAGAAATAAGGCAAAGATAACTCCTCCAGTGAAACAACCTCAGGCTAATTTCGTGGACATAAATGGCGCCCATAATCTCATTATCATTAAAGGGATAATAGGAGGCGAGACAGCTGAAATTTTAATTGACACCGGAGCAGAATAAAACTTTATGGATTTCACTTATGCATCAAAAATTAGAGCTAATTTAGTGCCCGCAGCAAAACCGCGTCATGCTTCCCTAATAAACGGCCAGAGGTGGGGCATCGAAGGAACCACGGATCCTATAAGGATTAAGAGCAGAAAGTATCAAAAAGCGAGAGCCTTCAACGTATTGCCCATAGATAATTATGAGGCCGTACTCAGGATGCCTTGGTTACAGGAGGAACAGCTAATAATTCATTGGACTACACGTAAATGGTCAGTTATGCAAAAAAGCCAAACACTGCATCTCATCCAATGGAAGGATGAGGAGGACGAGATAGGAGAAATGTCAGCAGTTGAACTTATGCATGTATTGTCCCAAGAGCCTGAAGTCCCAGCCTTCGCTGTGTTTGCAAAGAAGCAAGACAGCATAACTTACAATATTTATGCTAATACTATTAAATCTATTAACCCGCAGTTCAAGGATTTGCTAGCTAGATTCAAATGTTTATTTCCAAATGTGCTTCCTGCAGGGTTGCCACCTGAAAGACAAACTCAACATTCTGTGGAGCCGGTAACGAAGGCCGGTCCAATCAACGCACCCCAATACAAACTATCCAAGGGAGAGGAGGAAGAAGTGGAAAAAACTCTTTGTAAGTTAATCAATAAGAGATTAATTAGGGTTTCTAACTAAAGCTATGCTTCTCCGATATTATTTGTAGCGAAAAAAGATGGGGGATTGCGTATGTGCGTGGATTTCCAAAAAATCAACCAGATTACCCGAGATAATCGGTATCTGGTACCACACATCGATACGTTGATCGATAAATTGGCCGAAGCAAAATATTTCACGAAACTAGATATTATGAATGCGTACCATCAGATATGCATGAACAAAGATCATGTTCATTTAACGGCCTTTAAAACACGTTATGGCCTATTTGAGTTCTTGGTTATGCCTTTCGGTTTGAAAGGGGCCTCTTCAACATTCTCTCAAATGCTTAATACTACATTGTGGGGCTTGCTTGACAAGGGTGTCGTGTCCTACTCTGACGACATCCCAGTATACGCACCCACGATGGAAAGATTAAAAGATTTGACTAAACAGGTATTGGAGAGGTTCGAGAAAAACAGATTATATCTGAAAATCACGAAATGTAAATTTGGAGTGACTCGTTGAAGTACCTAGGCTATAATTTCTCCGAATCCGGCAATTCTTGTGATAATGTATTTTGTTATATTAAGGCAGAGAAAAACATGATAGCCGACGCGTTATCACGATATCAGGGCACGCAAACGAAAAAAAGAGTCAGATTTTTGTCATATCACCGGGGGGGGGGGGGGGTTGTCATATCGCCGGAGCAAAGAGAAATCTAAAAACGGCGATAAGACAGAGAAAATACGAACGAAAGAAACAGCAGTGAAGCCCCAGCCTCTCCCACGAGAAAAAGAAGTGGCAAGAGCGCCGTAACAGATTTTTGAATATCCGTGGAGTTAATGAGACGAATAAAGCGGTATATAAGGAGAAGGGGACCAAGGCTGAAAAAAGAGCATGTCACACAACCCAGCAGATGAGAAAGAAGGAGGACCCGATGCCGAGAATTGTTCAGAGCGCAACAGCACAGTCAGAGCAAACATATGCCCGAGCAGGAGAAAGTTGCAAACGTGAGTCTGTTACATTTTACAATTCTAAGCAGTTCTCCTCAGCTTCGAAGAAACGGACCGCGACGAGGTTCCCACCACGAAAGACAGATGATAAGCAGCCTCCGCGGACCAGGAAATCATAGGCCACCAAATCGTGCATTCCCACCATCGGGAGAGGGCTTTATCGGCCAGAATTCCACATACGGACTTACGTACCAGGCAACCATTCCACAGTGAACTATTACATTAAGAGCAATAATATTTTCAATAGCAGATTTCATTGCGCCGCGAAACGATCGGAAGACATACACCCAGTGCCCCCAAACCCAGGAGAGGAGGACTCGGTAATCGAACGCATCGAGTATCTGAGCTTTCAGCCGTTGCCGACCGATGTGGCCGTGAGATCGGGATTCTACTTGACGAAGCTCAGACGACAGCTTTCATCCAAGGCACGGAATCTGAAGGAACCAACGGGCAGGTGTTTACGGAGACGGTATCTGCTTTACCGATAGAGGAGAGCTTACCTATTCAAGACAGCCACATCGAACGGGAGTTAGAGGGCTCGACACCAGTGCTAGACTCATCTTTGTATCCTATTCAAGGGGAGCCCATTCGGATCAACGAGGCGATTAGCAAGCTCGCAAGTGCGTTCCAGCTTAGTGAGTACTCACGCGGCGGATCGCGCTTTACTTTCAGCATCACATCGTTGGGTATGGCTTTCTAAGTTAAGACTCCTAGATAAAATAGCAAATTGATGAATATTTTCCTAGATACTTTATTGTGGAAATTAATCGAATGCTCATTAAAAGTTTTAACATTGAGATTGTGTGACGATGGTGTTATATGGAAGTTGATTCAAATATTAATATATGTGCAATCTTGTTTATTCCTTAGCTTCGGGCCCCTTGTCGACTTACCGAGTTCGGTCGCCGTTTTCTTGTGATACGGTTTTCAACGCAGCCAGCTACTTACTTGTTAAAGAGAGGGACTGTACAATCGACTAGCAACTCTGCAACTTGATCATACAAATTAGTATTTTGTATAAACGTTAATTCAAAGATTACAAAGTTTTGTAAGATAATTATTATTATGTAATCATTAAATTCGCAGACTTCTGTGCTGCTCACATTAAAGATTATTGACCTTAACTTTTGATTTTTGTCCCTCCTTTCACCTACTGTCACGGCTTGATCCTTTAGTCTAATATAGTTTATTAATTAAGTAATTTAAATTAATTAAAGCCACAGCACGTGACATTATTATTATTATTATTATTATTATTATTATTATTATTATTATTATTATTCTTGAAAGCCTAAGAAAGAAAGTTAACAAGGAGAAATAGTCAAACATTTCCACAATGGGTCACAAAATCTACAATTGACTGTTGGAAAATAAAAAATAATTCTCACAGGAAATATAAACAAACTAAGTGTTTTCAAGAAGAATTTCAAAAAAAAATCGTAGGGTGTTTAAAAGGAGTTTTGAAAAAGATAGAAATAATTACTATATGAGCATTGAAGATAAGGTTTTAAATAACCCAAAAGGTTTTTGAAAAAGTACTAATGAACTGCTTGGAAGAAACAATCAAAATAATGATAGTGATATCTACCTATCAACTAAAAAGAGTTTAGATCATATTGGAGAGTATTTTGAAATGATGAATGCAAATGTAAATGTGTCACCTCTAAATGAAAATGAATTGGTGAAATCAAAAAGGAAAAGATTCCAGTTTTTGGCCAAATTAAACTGCTATAGCCATTTTGTAGCTTTTACTTAGATGCATCAACTGATGTAAAGAAGGAAAAGATTCCTCTGTTCTGTACTTGACTATTTAAGGTTGAAATTTGTAGTGAGATCTAAAAGGAAAACATTCCCGGAATGTTTTCTTTTTTGATCTCAACTGGGGCGGCATTTTTGCGTTCTGCCGCTAGGAGCGCTAGAATACGTATCAGCTTAAAGCTCTAGATTAGGAGCTAATCTAGAGCTTTATATCAGCTGTTACTGAGAACAAAGCATTAGTTGTTTAGGTTACAACAGTGAGAAAGAAGCTTTCGTGTTGAACAACTGTTGTTTACTCTTATTAAAATTTCATAAACATTTTGAACTTGTTGATTAAAATATAATAAAATGTCTGAAAGTGAATGTGAAAGTCCTGTGAAGAAGAGAAGAGGAAGTGGAAACATGAAAGTTGTAATGAAAGAAGCTAGGCTAAAAGGTGAAGAATTTGTGACAAGAGCAGGCAGGTTAGTTGAACAAAAAACAACAGGCCCTGATTGTACTTGTAAAAAGTTGTGTACATCTCTGTTTACCAATAAACAAAAGGAACAGATTATTAAAGTTGTTTATAGCGGAAGACCAAAAAACGAAAGTGATACGTACCTAATGGGTTTGATAGAGTGTAACAATGTAAACCGCCATAAGCCTAAATCAAACGAATCTCGGCAATTCCAGTTTTCTTTTAAGTATTTTGCAATTAAAGACAACAATCGCGTTGAAGTATGTAGAAACGCATTTCTCAGCTTACATTCTATTAAAAGCAAAGTTGCCTTTAGATTGACTTCATTGCTGTCTAAAGGTAAATCGCCAGTTAATATGAGAGGAAAACATCCAAACCACAATAAATTACCTCAAGAGGCTTTGGTAAAGCTCAATGCCCGTATCGATAGTTTTCCAAAAAAAACTTCCCATTACTCAAGTACTAGCGTAACTTACCTGGAAGCTGGATTGTCAGTTAAAAAAATGCATGATATGCTAATTGAAAAACACCCTGATCTAAACAATATAATAAAGTATGAATATTTTTTAACCTATTATAATGTTAATTATGGCTACAGATTTGGTCAACCACAGGTTGATGTGTGTTCAATCTGTGAAGAGCTGGTCACAAAAATAAAATCTCAAACCTTAAATGACAACGCCAAGCGAGTTGCAACTGCCGATCTATTAATACATAAACGTAGGGCTTGTAAATTTTACAAAAAAATCCAACATACATATCACCAAAGTTTGCAGATCACAAACAAGTGTTGCTGGTATCGTCTTTGATTTTATGCAAAATTTGCCACTCCCTTGTATGTAAGTACAAGATATGTTCTACTTGAGAAAGTTGTGGCACTATGTGTCACGTGATTTTCCGGAGAAGCAATTTTCAGTGAAGGAGGAGGGGGGTCGCGAACTCGAGGTTTCGGAACGCGGTTTTTCTGGAACAAGAAATATTACTCGAGTTCGCGCTCATCCCTTCCATCGAGTGGTTCGGCCGGCGAGATAAACGAGAAGAGATTTTCTCATTACGAGAGACGTCAGTACAGTGGCTAGAAGAAATAGTGTGTCCATTGAATACAAAATGCAGCTACGAGAGTGTAATGATGACTGATGACACCGCCAGATGGCATGAGTATCGAATGCGCCGACAATTACTCTATAATGCATGGGATTCAATGTAAGTTTAACAGCACGAACGCTATAAAAATACTTGTTTAATAAAATAAAATAAGATTGTAAACTTGAAATAATATCCAGATAAACTAATTAAATGAATTT
>JAHWFO010055489.1:0-17985 GCA_023313115.1 Rhysida immarginata | reverse complement strand
TTTTTTGTACCGGGTGATTCAGTCAATTTCTGACCATTTCACTCGAATGACGTGCATTAGGGATAAACAATTGAAAGAATATGAGCGCCATATCGAATTTCTAAATAGTTGGAGTTTGTATTGTTGCAACGGCGCTGCATGAAAATCGTATTGTTGAAAAATGGCGCCCGCTTTATCAACAGAGCAGAAATGCAAGGCTGTCGACTGGTATTTCGAGACAAAATCACTTGTAACCGTGCAAAGAAAGGTTCCGGAAGGAGTATAAGTGTCGAGACGCACCAGGCAGGCAAGCAATCATGGATTTTTCGTGCAAGCAATTTCGTGCCACTGGATGTGTTAAAAGCAAGAAAAAAGGCGGGAGCGAAGCTCTTGTTCGAACGGCCCAAGTTGTCGAAAATGTTGGCACAAGGTTGGTCGATTCCCCTACCAAAAAATCTGTTTGCCGACGTGGCGAATTTTGAGAAAGGATTTACACCTGTTCCCGTATAAGATCCATGTTTATCAGGAGTTAACAGACACTGGAAGACAGAAGCGACAACAATTTGCGATGGAGTTTGGAGCAGAAATGAAAGCCAATCAGGACATTGTGGACAACCTGTGGGTGTCAGATAAGGCCTTCTTCCATCTGTCAGGTGACGTTAATAAACACAACGTTCGTTTTTGGGGTTCGCTGCACCCTCATGAGATCCATAAGTCACCTCTTCATCCACGAAAGGTTATGGTTTGGTGCGCGATTTCCAAAAGAGGCATCATTGGTCCGTTCTTTTTTGAGGGCACCGTAACGTCACAGGCTTACCTTAACATGTTGGAAACCTTCTTCATCTCCGAGCTGCGAAGAAGGCATATACCACTTCGACATCAATGGTTTCAACAGGATGGGGCTAGGCCTCAGACCACTAATGAAGTGCTAGACTTTCTCAATCAGAAATTCGGAAATCGTGTCATTTCAAACAGGTTTCCAAATCGATTCGAGGGTAGCTTTCTTTGGCCCCCTACGAGTCCTGACCTAAACCCATGTGATTTTTATCTCTGGGGGTTCCTTAAAGACACTGTGTGCACTACAGCACCAAGAACCCTAGACCTGCTGCGACAAAGCATCGTCGACTGCTGCACCCTTGTCGATGCAGAAATCCTGGATAGAGTTATGAACAATTTCACCATTCGGCTGCAAGCACTTCAAAACGTTCGTGGTGGCCACATTGAGCATATCATCAAGACTTTTCCATGGGAATAAAAACTCCGAACTACCTAAAATATCATACTGAAATGCTAAGTTTGTAAACATTAATGGGTCAATAAATCAAAGTACTGAAATGGTCAGAAATTGACTGAATCACCCTGTAGAATGATATTCAGCTTTAACACCTTGTCACGTTTAAAAAAATCATAATAATACATTTAATACCATAAACAAACAAAACAAACAATTAAATAAAAACCAATTTTATTAAGATCTGACCCGTAAAGAATAAGTTTTTCATTGGCAATCAGAATTTATTTATAACTTTATATCTATAACGCTGCTTATCCATATTACAAAGTGCTACATGTCGGCCGCCAGCTTCATTATCCTCCAATAGTTGCCCCCGGCGTTTATTTTTTCAATTTAATCAATAACCAGGCGTTTATTAGAAACCGGCGTTTATTAGAGACCGGCGCTTATTTAGCAATCTGTGTCAAATCTTATAGCTTCCACGACATCATAAACGCCACATCATATGACCGCTTTTTTAAAAAACAGAATATGGTAGTGCGCATTAATCATTTCTTATGAACAGGATGCTTTGAGAACTAAGGGGTGAATAGCAGAGTGCATATAATATCGAAACTTAAAGCAGTGTGCTGGGAATCCCCTCAACCCCGAAAGCGGCTCACGAGAACTGCCGCGTGGAAGAGAGTCCCTGGCGTATATTGAGAGACCAGCGTTTATTTACCAATCTTAATTTTGAAACCCGGCGTTTATTAGAGACCAGCGACAGTTGGAGACTAGGCGTCTATTAGAAGATATACGGTACTTATGTTTTCACAATGTGCGTCCGTCCGTCCGTCTGTCCGTCCGTCTGTTCGTCTGTCTGTTGGTGCTCTAGCTTTCGAACGCTTCTGAATTTTTGACTTCCTTTTTCGTCATTCGACAACTTAGGGAACTCGGAAGACTGAGTTCGTTGGTGGAAAAAATCGGTGAACTACTTCCGGTTCAAAAGGTCATAAATAATATAGGGGACCACGTTTTTCACTATGCAATTCTATGTATAAATGGCCTGTGCACTGCCAAATGCTATTCTCTCTTTGGCATTCCATAGCTAAAGCAGAGAAAAGGCTTGTGAATTAAGTGAAAACATGTGATGGTCTTCCTTGATGGTTAATACAGTCAGAACTGGTTCAAGGGTATGTGGTTTAGTGGTACCATTATGGTCCACTGGAAATTTCAATGCTAAGATATGGAATGTATTATATCAAACAGCTTGAAATAACATGTCATGGTGGAATATTACCGTAAAATTAATGATAGTCGATATAGGTTCAATGGTATGTGATTTCATGGAATCATTATGCTTCAGTGAAAACTTTCAAAGCTCAGATTTAGCATGTAATATATAAAACGACTTGGAATGATGTGCCATGAATGAATATAACGTAAAATTAATGATAGTCGAAATTAGTTCAGAGGAAGCTGGTTTAGTGGACCCATTATGGTTCATTGGAACTTTCAATGATAAAATATGGCATGCATGAATATAACGTAAAATTAATGATAATCTAGTTTGGTTCCATGATTCATGTTTTAATGATACCATTATGAAACCATTGGAAACTTTCAATGCTAAGATATGGCATGTAATTGCTTATACCTTATATTATCAATAGTTAGTTTGCGTTAGGCAAATTTCAACATTTGCTTGTAGCTAATCATTCCTTCAATGGTACTTGCTTACGTAGAAAAGCTTTGGCAATAGTTTATGAAGAAGAATTGACCCTTACACAGAACGCTTCAACAAATAACGCTTATTTCATAAAATAGGAATGCTTACAAATTAAAGGATTCGTATATGTTCTAATCTATAGAGAACTGCTACTTTCTCCATTTAACTTTTCAGGTAGTTTTATTCAGTTTGAAGTATACATTTCCCTTAGAAGTACGCCTTGCTTAGCAAGCAGAGGCTTCCTTAGCAACCTCATCTAATTCTTAACAACGAAAGGCTTTTTTACAAATCAAATGCTTTCCTTTTCGTTCTCGAATGCTTTAAAATCCTATCGGTCCTGGGCTTTTCGGTTGCCTGACTTGTTGATAGTATAAGTTGGTTTAGTAGCAGGTAAATGGACGGTGTTCTAATTGTACCATTACAATATCATTGGGACTTTCAACCCTAAAATATGTCATGTATTATATCTAACAATTCCTAACGAGTTATTGGGCTTATTGTTATCCATAGCTAATTGCTATACTCTATCCAACGAAAATTGGAGTGGGCGTGTTCAGTTAAACTTCCTATTTCAGTTGTTAGACATTGTTGCCAAAGTACAATCAACAATGTCTAACAATTGAAATAGGAAGTTTAAGGGGACACGCCCACTTCAACTTTCGTTGGACAGAGTATAGTAGCTAATTTATTTCTTCAATATTTATATAGCTTTATTTAAAATGTTTTAAAATACAGTTTAATTCTGGGTATCCATGGCCGATGTCTCGAAGCTGTGACACGAAATTGTGTTTTTTTTTTATCCGCCATGGTGGTAAAATCATTCTTTTTTATTTTATTTTTTTTTATTTTTATTTATTTATTTATTTATTTATTGTTTAGACTGTATGCTTTGGTTCCAGGATGGTTTTTTTATTGTGCTCTTAGTACAGTTGGATTGTTACATATTTTATTACATTGGTTGTTGCAAAATTAAGATTAAATCTCAGTGTCCTTCACTGAGATTTTCATCAAGAGATAAAAATGTTCTTTTTACACTTAATACTCCGCCAGATGAGGTAGAAGTGGCCGGGGTGATTTACGAGAAACATTTGTTCATATTATTTCCATCATAATGACATCAGACAATATAACAGATCTCTTCTATTTCCTCCGATGAAGGGGGAACAGGACAGCTGGGCGACGGACAACTGGGCGATGGACAACTAGGCACCAGCTAACTGGGCGATGGTCAACTGGGCGACAGAAACTTAAGTGAATTTTAACGTCTCTAACATTGAAGCTCGTATAGAGTGGATTTTTTTAAATATTTAAACCGGATCAATATATTAATGAATACATGCAAAATTTATTACATCTGCGGTTTTAAAATTAAAAAATTATATTTTATGTTTATGTTCAATATTATCTACGCAGTATGACCAAGCATGAAGATATTAGAGATATTTTATTTCATTCCAGTCTTTGTATTCTTATGTTCTATTTTCATTTATCTATTGTTTTATCAGTTGTATTCTTCTTATTTTTTTCGTTCATTTTATAATTTTCCATTTCTCTTCTGTATACTTAACGATTCTTACTTCATTATACAAATTTGTATTTTTTTCTGAATGCCAGTTTTTATTTCTCTTATTTTTCCACAAATACTCTCTCCCTTCTTTGCCTTTCTATTATGACTCCCCCCCCCCCCCTCATAAACTCCCTCTTTTTTTTGCTTTACATATGGTCTTCATCTTCTCTCCTGCTCTCAATAGTTTCAATCGGACTGGTCTCAATATTCGAACTCTCAATATTTTGAAAATACAGTTTCTAGTAATTGCAACACATCAATTATAAATAAATTAAGAGCAAGTATTCAAAATGTATTCATGATAGAGAGTCACCAAGTTTCTGTCGCCCAGTTGACCATCGCCCAGTAGTCCATCGCCCAGTTGTCCGTCGCCCAGCTGTCGCTTACCCGATGAAGGTGTCTCTCATATTCCCCTCGATATCATAGTGATAAGATGTCTCAAAGCCCTTTCAGATCTCTTGAGTGATAGGACGCCCTCTCTTGTCAAATTGATTTATTACGAAAGACTCAATAGCATTTAAACTCAATCTGAATTATAATAGAGTGATGAAGGTAGACCTTATTAATACCAAGATGAATTTTGAATCCCCCTTTTAAATTTAATTTCGATATATTACATATCTATTTATTTTTTCATTTATTACCGCTTATAAATTTGTAAATTGTAGTCATCTGTTAAATATATTTTCGTTACATAAATTCTCATTAAATTAGAAAAGGATAAGATATGTTAGTACTAATGCTTAATTATTAAAAGAACTCGCAGAACTGCTAGGACATCCATATCCATTTTCATATCAAAATTTTAATTATTAATTAGAATTTTAAAAAAATTTAAAACCGTTCTTAAATACATACTTATTTACAATGACAGGAAACTGTTATTTAATCATTCACATTTGCATTCTTAAAAGAAATTTGACCTACTTATGATGATTATGGAAAAACTTGTTTAAAATTAAGAATAAAAAATAAGTTAATTTAAATGTAGATCCGATTGGATGATTAAATCAACACTTCCGCGAGCGAGAGAGTGTAACATCTAAATAAGGCCCAAACATCCATTGGAGCAGAACACATAAATTAACTACGACAACAGCCGTCATTTCGCATTTAGCGTAAACGGATCGATCGGGTTGAAAAGTAATTTCACTCTATCGTCATATCGTGATCAGTAAACCGTTAGAATGAAACTTTTTATTTCTTTCTATCATACGTTCTTTCTTTTTTAGTTTCACGCATTTGCTTGACCATTGTGTTTCCGGCTTCGCGAAAGTGTTTCTTATGAAGAGTGCCTTGACCTTTTCACATTTTTTTCCTACCTGCACTCACTCACACAGCTTTAGACTGCGAGAAAAAAGACTGGACCAAGATTAATAGATTTTTTTTATATTGTTTCCCACTCTCCTTCCCAACCTTGACACGTAAATGTAAATTCGTGACTCAACACGCAACTGTAAATGCGTAATATTTTAAATAAAATGAAATTATTATGCGCATTTCCTTTTTTCCGCGACTTGGCATTTACCTGTTGGCCATTTTTTGTAATTCGCGAATGTTTATTTTAAATTACAAATATTCTGATTTTGTTTGACGTTACTGTTATATACTTTGGAAGAACACTATTACCTTTCTGCGCGATATTAAAAACGCATTCATTTAAATATTCATATGTTTTGCTTAAAACGGCGAGCTTTTAAGAAATATTCAGATTACATTGTTTTTTTGGCAAGTGATTCCTGCAATGAATGAAAATACCGGTTGACAGGTATCCATATCAGCGGCAAACAATATTGTGTCGAGGTACAAACAAATTTTTGGGTCGCAGAGTAGAAAAGTTGAGAAATGTAATAATAATCATGTTATAGAAGATACCCATTAGTCCGTAGTAAGAAGTAAGATGCCTGCGAAGATTAGACTCATAAACTCAAAAACATTTGATGGAAAAAGCAGACAAATTACGACGACGCCAGTCCTCCATCTCGGTTATCGCTTTTTCAAATAATGGTTAAAATTGATCTTGTTATTTCAAAACATATGTATTCACAAAGTTGTCCTCATTATCTTGTAATTACAAAAAAAAACTTATGTCGCACTTTGCCACTGTCGTGTGTCCGGAAAAAATTAAGTTAAATTAAATCCAATTAAAACTGAATGTAGATCTAAGGACACTCCCAGAATTCAAGGAATTGGCAACATGATACCATAAGCAAGACAGATCTTTTTTTTTTTTTTTTACTGTGGTTCAATACGACACAGGATATCCTTGTGCAGTATAAACTTCCATTATCCACAACCTATCAATATGCATTAAACACTTTATACAGGTTGACCCACAACAAGTATAAAAAACTTCCTGAGCGTATTCTACATAAAAAACTGAGACGAAAATGCCGAATGCAATTTTTGTTTTAGATCGTTCATTTTTGAGTTACGGGTCTTCAAAGATAGCGAGTTTACCTTAATTTCGCATACAACTCGTTTTTCAATTGTTTTTAAACTTGACTTAATTTTAATTGTTGCCGATTATTGTTGTTTTAATTGTTATGCCGCTAATCGTTACTTAGAAAAAATGGAATTAAGTAAAGAAGATTATTTCGAAATATTAGTTTTGTACGGCGAGTGCAATACAACCCCCTGACAAAAGTATTAGACCACTACTAATAATAATGGAGGATTCGGATGAAAACATTTGCACAACGCATTGGAAATGGAAAATAAAACAAAAATATTGCAAGAATGTACATTTGTTCTAGTATATGTACTGCAACTTGCAGCTTACAAAACAAATATGAATCTGTATAATAAATTGATGAAAAACAACACTCATGGACAAAAGTATTAAACCACCTCATTTTGAGGACAAAACTATTAGACCATACTCACAATTTAGAATTATTTCCCCTGCTTAATAATGATTCAGACCCGATGTGTCAATCAGATTGTACTGATATGTAAAGTAGCTTTGTTTTTTCCTAAGAAAAAATTTCTGTTAATCACTTATTCGTAATAATTTTCTCACGAAACATGGGTCGTGGCAAAGAACCGTCGAAGGGCATAAAAAAAAGAATTGTTGAACTGAGAAAGGAAAACTATTCACAGAGACACATTGCAGGCCTTCTTAGTGTCAGTAAAACTGTTGTACTATACACTTTGAATAAGTATAAAGCAACAGGGGATATTAAAAACATCAAACGTTGTGGACGTCCACGTGCAACCACCATGGCTGAAGATAGAAAACTGAGAAATATCTGCAAAAAAATGCGCAGTGCTTTATCATCAGAGATTTCAAATTAATGGCAAACCTATGGGGTGCACGGTTCAAGCAAAACAACAATCCGTCGTCTAAATGAGATGGGGTACGTATCACAGAAGGCCAAGACCAAACCTCTCATCACACCGCGGCAAGCCAAAATTAGACTTCATTGGGCTAAGCAACATCAAACTTGGACTGTTCAGAACTGGGAATCAGTGATTTTTTCGGATGAAAGTAGATGTTGTATTGGCTGTGGTGACAATATTGGTGATAAAGTTTGGAGACTACCTAATGAAAAGTTTCACCTAGATTGCCTCAAGAGAAATGTTAAGTTTCCTGCTGGAATCATGATCTGGGGATGTATGACAGCAAGTGTCCCAGAAAATATGTGCGTGGTGAAAGGAACTGTTAATGCAAAAGCTTACCAAGAAATTTTGGAATATCATTTGCTATCAACAATGAAGGAAAAGTTTGGTGATAATGCATGTATATTTCAGGATGACAACGCTTCTTGTCACCGCTCCATGTCAGTGAAAGCTTGGAAATTGAAGAGTGGCATTACAAGCTTGGACTGGCCTCCCAACAGTCCGGATCTCAATCATATTGAGAATCTAAAGAAAAATGTCGGAAAAGAACGAGCAACCACAATTGAACAGTTGAAGTGTGCAATTATGAAACGCTGGAAGGAAATTCCTGCAGAAATGTGCTCAAAATTGGTACATCAAATGCCTAATAGAATAAATGCAGTAATTAAAGCAAAATGTGGTCCTACCTGTATTAAAGTATTCGTTTTTTCATCTGGTCTAATAGTTTGTCCTCAAAATGAGGTGGTTTAATACTTTTGTCCATGAGTGTTGTTTTTCATCAATTTATTATACAGATTCAAATTTGTTTTGTAAGCTGCAAGTTGCAGTACATGTACTAGAACAAATGTTCATTCTTGTAATATTTTTGTTGTATTTTCTATTTCCAATGCGATGCAAATAAAATGTTTTCTGCCGAACCCTCCATTAATATTAGTAGTGGTCTAATACTTTTGTCAGGGGTTGTAGAAGTGCAAATGCTTGGGCAGAGCGGTTCCCTATTCGCCCGCGAATTTCAATAAATGTTGTGCTACATTTAATTCACCGCGTACGTACAGAAGGGGTGACAATGCCAATTAATCTCGGTGGACGGCCAACACAAATTAATGTTCGAAATGAAGAACTTATTGAACGTCGCATCGAAGAAGACCCAACTTTAAGTGTACGCAAATTGGGAGCCGAACTCAACATTTCCAAATCAAGTATTCTTCGACAACTCAAGAAAATTAATTTATATCCGTACCGCTACGCGAAAGTTCAAAATTTACAACCTACGGATTATGAACAGCGACGTTTGTTTTGTACATGGCTTCTAAGTAAACAAGCAGAGGACGGAAACTTTGTGCACAAAATTTTATTTTTGGATGAATGTCACTTCACCAATGAAGCTTGCTTCAACCAACATAATTCAAGGTATTGGGCATCAGAGAATCCGCACGTTACCCACCGCCATGACTTTAAAATAAATTTGGAATAAATTTATGGGCTGAAGTTCACGGGAATTCAGTTGTAAGTAAAAAATAAGAGTTTCCACGACTTTTTTCTATGACTTTTTTTGTATAAATATCAATTGTAAACAACAATAAAAAGAATAAAAATGTTACATGAAGTACTTAAAAAGTCTGTTGTTTGACATTTTTCCTTAATTACTGTACGTATTTATTTAAAATTTAGTTTAATTACATCCACTATTATCATTATAATTAAAATTACACTGAAACTCTGAACATCACCACAATAAATCGTTGCAGATTGGACCACATGAGTTACCAGCCTGTCTAAATGGCGAAATTTACTCAGATTTTGTCTAGAACCGTCTTCCAGTGATACTGGAAGATGTGCTACTTATGGAACGTCTAAACATGTGGTTTCAACACGACGGAGCTCCACCACATAATTCACTTTTAGCACGCCGTGCGCTAGATCATGTCTTCCCAAATAGTTGATGGATTGGAAGAGGAGGAGAAATTCATTGGCCGCCTAAATCACCGGACCTCAATCGTCTAGATTTTCGGCTCTGGGGGCACCTAAAAACTACCGTTTTTCGTACACCAGTTACCGAGGTTGATGAATTGCGAAACAGGATCACCCAAGCATTGGAATCCATAATACCCGCGATGGCAATAGCAGCTTGCAACAATCTTGTTCATCGCGATCGTCTTTGTCTCGATGCCAACGGTGGCCATTTTGAGCATTTAATGTGAGTTAAGATTCCATAGATTGTTATTAATAATTGTGTTTACCTTTTATTTATTATAAGAAATCAATGTTTATTAATTTATAATTCCATTAGGTTTACCAGTTGTAAAATACCATGATTTGAGGTTAAATTTCAGATAATAGTTAATAAATAAAAATGAAAAATAAAATAATAATTAACAAATAACAAAATAATAATAAAAATAAGTAAAATCAAAATAAGACTATAAAATCAAATAAATTTCAGAAATTGCTGTAGATTTTTCTTTAGACTAGTCATGAGTTTGGGCAACACTGTCATAACACTGACAATCAATTCAGAACCCGTCTCCCGTGTGCTTACGTTATTATTAACGAATTGTATGCAAAATTAGGGTAAATTCGCTATCTTTGAAGACCCATAACTCAAAAATGAACGATCTAAAACAAAAATTGTATTCTTCATTTTCGTCTCAGTTTTTCATGTAGAATACGCTCACGAAGTATTTTTATACCTGTTGTGTGACACCCTGTATACAGCCGCTGAAAATAAATAACCGATATATTTTTCCATACGTATTTTCCCACAATTTTCTCCAAACTTCGAATAGAAATAATGAAGTTTGTCTAAAAACGCCAAATGTATCGTAAAGAGCACATGTTAATCTGTAATATGCGGCTGATTATATCAAAAGGATACTTGTACATATATATATAGAATGTACACCGACACAACTTAACCTTGGAAAAAAGAATGCCGTAGTCTTTTATTGCTGAAAAAAGTATGCGATATAAACAACAGAACAACACGAAATATTAATTAATATTTGGAAGCTCCGCCTTTTGCCTTGACGATTGCTTTCATACTTAGTAACATGAATGCAAAAAGTTTAAAACAACAGTCTCTACTGATGTTCCCCCATCCTTCAATTCATACTGCTGCGGCTTTCAACTATTCTTGCTTCTTTGTTATGCAAATTAACAAGTTTCTTTGGACATTAGTTTGGACATCATCTGGACATCAAAATTGTCACTTCTGTGAACTGAAAAGTGACTTTTCGTCTTCATTATTGTTTTATTTAATTACTTTTACATCGTTAAATTAATGGCAGTTGTTGATTACATCTCATGTTCATCCAAGATTCTTTGATTTCCTGAACAATGTTTCGATCGGATTGGCATCGGAACTTATCCGCTTGACACGGCGATCTTGCCAGTATTTTAAGATTGACTTGCATTATCGGCCTGAGAAATAATATCATCGGAATCATCAAAATGTTGTTCCAGAATTGGCAGCATAAAAGTGGCCATTAAATCTGGATTTGAAAATTAATACTCTTTGCACTATACTAAAGAATTCAAAATAAAGTTAAATAAATGCCACTCGTAAAGCTTAGCGAATGGACTGAATATATTATTTTTTACACTGACGATGAGTTATCGAAACAACGATTGTCAGTTGAAATTCCGTTGGGTTCCGGAAGTTGGCATACGTTTCTCGGCTTGGCATTTATTGAACTTCATTTTGAATTCCTTAGTGTTATACTGTACAATGATTTTCGTGGAAATTTTGTAGTAGACGATAAGCCGTCCGGATGAACTGTCACCTGTTTTCTTATAAACGCAACTACACCATTACTGACATCATTGTTTACATAGATCCTGCATTCACCACTAAAAATCACATGTTGTCAATACTACACAGTACTAATGGTCTTTTGCACATTTCATGCATTTATGCCGATGCTATTTCATTAATAACGATCTCTTCTTAGCCTGTTTTAGACGGAATATCCTATTTATTCAGATTTCGTAAAATGCGATCAGAAACGTCGACACCTCACTTTTATCACTCGATATTCATCTCTTGGGTTGTGGCTTTGCGCATTCTTTTACAGATATGGGCCAGATTCCTATCATCAGATGCTATACGAGGTCTGTTCAAAAAATACGTAGACTGACGTCATAAAACAAAATATACTTTATTCAGAAGTTACACATCTGGGTCCCCTTCAAAGTACTCTCCTCCCCGACGCACACACTTATCCCAACGGTGTTTCCACTTTTGGAAACAGTCCTGGAACGCTTCTTTTGTGATGTTCTTCAGCGCCTTCGTCGCATTTGCCTTTATGTCGGGAATCGTCTCAAATCTCCTTCCTTTCAAAGGTCTTTTGAGTTTGGGAAACAAGAAGAAGTCACAAGGAGCGAGGTCAGGTGAGTAGGGTGGGTGAGGAAGAACAGTGATCGAGTGTTTGGCCAAAAACTCTCGAGTTCTGAGGGCTGAATGGGCTGGAGCGTTGTCGTGATGAAACAAAACCAGTCACCTCTCGTCCACATTTCTGGCCTTTTCCACTCGTCCAGTGGCAGTTTTTCCGAGTTTAACACAAAATTTCACAGCAACTCTTTGCTCGTTCAAGTCACTCATTCTAAAAATCTGCCAAACGAAAAAAAACACACTTCACAAACAACCGCGTAGCTAATCAACCAATACTGATATTTGCACTCAAAAAACTGCATTGTAATCAGCGGATCTGTCAGAAGATGGCGACACCAAGCGATTTTGATTGGGACCAACAGGGCCCGCGCAATTCAAACAGTCTACGTATTTTTTGAACAGACCTCGTAGTTAGGCCTCGAAGTTTTCCTACATTTCCTATATTATGAAGAAATCGTTCCAAAATGTCCTGTTTATCTCCTATTTTTCGTATCCTCCTATATTTTAATAAATAGTCTAACTGATACTGCATTAGAAACATTACCAATATGTCTATTCATCCAAAATTCAATCAACGGAAAAACTGCAGCGGAAAAAAAAACTCCTTCGCATTTGAATCGCTAATTTTCCAAAGGGCGTATGTCCACATGCTGACTAGCACCGAAAGTATTGTGTGTAATTCAGTGGCGGCAGCTAGGTGTCGATCCCAGCATTCAGTACGGGATTAGCCTGGGATCTAAAAGCTAGGACGATTACACATATTATTTAGAGCAGACTTTGATGTTTTGCCATCTGGTGGTCAAAATAACAGCTGGATCGCGTTTAAATGGGAGTGTCAGTTAATATCGCAAATATATCACAACCGCACTATTACATCGTCATGAGTTTCGTGGTCAGTTACTCGAAAGAAAGAATCATAAGTAACGTTTTCCCGTAGCAAAGCGAAATGACGAGGGAGAGTGGCACCCTCTTTTAAACAATATTCAATATTTTAGCGCGTTTTTCTTTTTCTAGCGGAAAATTTTGGTAACTATCAACAAAATCACGTCGGCCTCGATGTCGCTGCTCCGGTTCCCATCTCGGATCGCCCCTTGCAACCTTCTCTCTCGAAAGCGAAACTTCAATCCCCTGATTTTCTCTTCTCCACTTCCTTCGTCTCCTCCGTCGATTTTTGCTGTCGCCCATTGGCCGATGTCTTCTGCTCTCGACCAATGAGCAATCGGCGGATCTATGAGCTCCAGCAGGGGAGACCGATCTCCGAGCGTCGTCTCTCTCGCTCACGATCGCCTCTAATTTCGCTGACACATTGTCATGAAGAAAGAGTACCCCTTTGCGATGCACCAATACTGGCTCCTTATGCTGCAATGACTGTTGCACACGTTCTAACTGCTGGAAGTACAGATCCCCAGTGATCGTTTGGCCAGTTGATAGCAGCTCGTAGTGAACCATTTGACATACTAGACTACGGGATTCATCAGAAATGGCGAATTCTCCCGACCTGAATTTCTGGAACCAATGCCTTGCGGTGCGTTCATTCACAGTATCATCCCCAAACGCAAGACATAGTCGGCGACTTGATGCTGCTGCTGGCAAGCCCACCTTGAAGTCATAAAGCAAACAACACCTAAACATCTCTTTCGATACCTCCATTCGTCTTCACTTCTGCACGAGATGTGATTGACGTGAATGCCCAACAACCCTGTATTTATAAAGGTTAACCTTCCTGCTCCCCCCCCCCCCCCTGACAGATTTTGAACCACACAGTACACATATATACATATCTTCTATCACTTGCTGTTGTGGCTACCTAGTAATAACATACATCGTTTCATTTCACCCAAACTTAGGATACTTCATTGTGTAAGAAGACATTACAACATTGTGAACATTTCTCAATTTTATACCAGAAATTCCGTAAAATACCTGTTATAAAAGATAGATGTTCGAATTTTTTTTTGTTTTTCAAGCACTTTCTAAAGTTTACATCAACTAACACATGAGCAATTTGCTGTGTTACACTTTTGAAAAAATTCTTCAAGGTTTCTTGTGACCGTTTGTTCCATTCATGCAGAAATGCAATTTTCAATTCATTTTACGTATTTTCATAAATAGATGAGAAGTCCCTAAACGCGGTCTATAGGTCGAGGAAGCGCGATGACCAGTCCAAAACTCGAGCCATATCCTTCGAAGAAGTTTCGATGTTAAGCGGAGTGTGTGAAAACTGGAGTTGTCATACATAAAGATCCAACCTCTCCCCCCAATTCGCTGTCTATTTGGTAGCAGATGTTCTTGAAGAATGTTCTGGTAACGTTCGGCATTCATTTTCTGATCAATAAAGGAAAGTTAGCTCACCACATTGATTCCAATTCCTCCCTAAACCATAACACAGCCACCAGCAAAATTTCGCAAAGAAATTTTGCTGAGTTCTGTTCGAACATCGTGTGAATAGTATTTTAGGCTATAATTCCACTTCTTCTCATCACTAAATATTACTTTGTTCCATTTTTTACCCATAGACGGGTATGTCACATAATGAAATGGAGCATATTCCGGTATCTTCTTGCATGGTTCCAGGAACAGGCGAGTTCACTCGGTAGCTTGACTCGACGCCTTGTCTTCGTGCAGCCATACATTGTTTACCTCTGTACCGAATGGGAATGTCACGGTATATATGGAGGTTAGAATGTTAGGCTGATAGCACAAGGCGTTGACTTTGGCCTTTGACTCAACCCTGTGTAAAGTTAATTTGACGTATCATGAAAACTTTTGAAAATGTTTCCTTGCATTCACGGTAAAAATGGCTTGGCTCTGTTCGCAGTCGTTTAAATAAACATACGCCTCATATAATATGATCATATAATGTGTCAAAACATGGCGTGGCAACAACTTATGAACGTGGCTCTTGTGTCGCTTCTCCAGTTGTAAATCGCCGTTGATATTTGTGTTTATCGTGTACGCAGTTTTCCCTACTCTCTGTTCAATGGCTCGTTGTGTTGTTGGTTTACATCCGGTTACGAGAGCCTGAACTTTCCGAATGATGTCAGGAGTACGGCTAGTGGATGGTCTCGGATTGGCCTGCTTTTTACCCTCAGGAATAGCGCCGCTTCTCGTTTTGCCAGTGCTTTTGATATCCCTTTCTTGAAACTACGAAGCCTCGCTTCTTGCATGCTTTCATAATTTCGGAATAGCTGAATTATGTAGACCTCCTTATACCTGTCAATTTTGGTGGCATAACTCGCTGTTAGCTCGAATATTAACTATTTTAATACCTGCCTTAACAATATTCCACGCGATGTCTCACGTTGTTGTTTTGTTGTTTAGATATCTCACGTTGTTGTTATTTATTCAAATAATTTTGAATCAGATTAATTGATTTCCTTTTTTATTGTAAATATTTTAAGCTTATTATACAAAAATATTTGATGTTTTTTTAATTTATATCTGATTAATTGTTGTGTTGAGAGGTTGCAATAAGGGTTACAATCGTTTACCGCAAATGTGTTATTGCAGTTCCTTTTCCTGGTAAGGATGTTTGAGTTCGGATTTTTGTAATATACGAGGGCGGTCCCCCATAATAAAGGTATAGGGGATGGGCATACGAGACCTGCGCGCGCAACTAAGACGTCGCATGCATACATAGTGAGGACATGTCAGTAGTAGTTACCACTGAAACGGTTCGTTCGTTGAGTCAATACCTGGCGTGCAGCAAGTTGACAAAATGACCGGTGTTATCGACAAATATATCAAAGTCGAAGTTCGAGGAGTAATCAGATTTCTCCAAGCTGAAAGATTAAATCAAAGCGAAATTCATCGCAGGTTGGTTAAAGTTTATGAACAGAACGTTTTAAGTCGAAAAGAAATTACTGTATGGTGAAGAAATTTAAAGAAGGGAAGACGGAACTGGGCGATGATCCTGAGCGTCTTAGAGGCAGACCGAGAACCTCACTCACGGCGGAAAATTTTCAGATTCTTGACCGCTTGATTATGGGTGATCGAAGAATAATCACCCTTGAACTTTCTGCAATGACCAGTATTCCATATATCTGCAAGCTGAAGTTCGACCATATATCGTTAATTTGGGAAAAGAAACGTACCATGAAGGAATGTTTAAACTGGTGAAGCGTTGGGACAAATGCTTAAATTTTTACGGCGACAATGTTGAAAAATAAACAACCTTATAGTATACATGACATTTATGTCGATATTTGTTTGTTTTTTTTAACATGTCCTGGATAATTTGACCTGTACCTTTATTAACGGATCGCCCTCGTATAAGGAGGATAATGTTATAATAGCAGGGTTGTAGTTCTATTATAACCAAAGAAGGAGGTTCATATATATCATCATCTTCATTCCTCAAGAAGGTGAACATTTTTTTAATCCTTAACTCACCATTACCCCTATTCGTTCTTCACTCACTCCCCTCCTGCTAAAGAGCAATAGACCCCTACAGTTACCACCCCAGCAAGCCAACCTCTCATTCGCCAAGCCCAAAACCCTCCCACGTCAATACATCCCATTCACAACCCATTCCATATATATCCTATAAAATTTTGTCAATTTCTATTACTCCTGAAGATGGCCCCTGGCCGAAACATGTTGAAAAAATAACTTTATATCAAAGTATTACTTACAAGTCCATCATTTATAATAAGGGTAAGATTATGTTGTTCATTCTTTATCCTTCTGACTGTCTTGCGAGGATGATATCAAGGACCATGGACAATTACATTTCAGAATAATAATTGGATGTTCTATGAGGATTTTTATACACGCCATACCTCAGATGTTTAAATTATTGATGAAAAATAGGAAAGAAAATTCCACAGCCTGGGATCGAACCAGGAACCAAAGGGCATGTAGATAGCGCAATGCTTCCATGTCCGCAGTGGCGCAATTAGCTGGCGCATCTGCACGGTGAGCAGAAGATTCCTGGTTCGATCCCAGGCTGTGGAATTTTCTTTCCTATTATTCATCAATAATTACATTTCAGCTGAAGAACTTAGGCAATTCTTATCCTTGGATGTCTACCTGGATATATTCATCAGCTATGTGGCTTCTTGTTAATCGTCTAAAATTATATTTGGTTGAACTGATGTATCACCGTCTCCAGAGATAAATATATGGGTACCCTCATGATTCAGTAAACTTAGCGACGTTTGGTGGATTAAACGGCAATCATCCTTCCTTGAATACTTACATATTGTGGAATTATTATATCCCTGGATGGGTGACGTAAACTAACAAGGGAATCCCTCAAAAATGTATGTCACAGATTTCCACCAAATTGAAATATGTTACTCATCTGAAGCTACTATAGATGCTATCAAAATTTGCAAAATAAGAGAGCGCGAAATTATTTCTCTTTCAAAATGAACCGCGAAAACGAAAAAAATTTCAGCATACATAGCCATACAAGGACTCCATCGTTAAAGCGGTTAGGCTATGTGGGGTTCCCTTGTAAGTGCTGGGTGTCCAAATGAATATGTTGATGCCGGATTATTGCTGGGCGAAAACTCAAATATACATTAAAATGTTATCCGTTGTTAAGGCTTAGTCTTTGTTAGTTATAACTGAATGAAACACGACGCATTATAATTTTAAGATTTGTTAGAAAAACATATCGGTTTATGACGAGATTTTCATCTTTATAGTTTCCGTTTGCTATTGTAGATTTTCAATTAGTTTGTTGTTATGCCATCATTACAATTGTATTGTAGAAGACATTGCTCTTTAGAATTGTCTCCTTTTGAGAGCATTGTTTG
>JAHWFO010055486.1:0-14566 GCA_023313115.1 Rhysida immarginata | reverse complement strand
CTCTAATTAGTGGGCTACTCTATGTATTTTTTAAAAATGTACTCTAAATTCTCTTACAAGTAATTTCTACCTACTTTTCTCGTTACTTGTTGAAGACATCTCCTTTGAAGACTTTTGCTTGGTGTTGCTCCGGCCTCACTTTCTAAAAGACTAAAGCTCACCCGAGGACTGGGACTGGTTCCCACCAATTTTGCTCTGCACTACCCCCCCCCTCACCCCTCTTTATGTTAACAATGAAAACTCCTGCTCCCATATGCCCCTGGCATCAGACGTTATGTCTAACCCTACCCCCTTGTTTACGACTTAAATGCTTGATTCGTTTTGCTAGTGTATTATTTTCTAAATTTTATTTCCTACTAGTGCCTTTTATAACTTTTTTACTTTAACATCTTTTTATTTTAACGTTGTTTCATTACTCATTAAGGTTAACATTATTTTCACGATTTCTTCGTGTCTTTTCATAAAGTGTAATGTTATTATTATTATCATTATTATTAACCACATACATATATTCTGTATTAACATCGACTTTGGTCCTTCAAATGGCTTAGAATCCATTGTGACTGCTAAGTATTTTTACAATATCCCAATGATTTTTTTTATTCTCAGTTAGCTATAATTCTTTTCAAATTTTTCTTTGACATTGACGATGTTTTAATACATGCTATCACTTCAAGTGTTTTCTCACATCTGATTCGTTCCAAATTATACCTGATAATGTCATTAAATCAGATTCAGACTTTTATATATATTTTTTAGTATATCTATCCATTTTCTAAATGTTCACAATAAAAGCTGCTATATAGAAAATTGATGCTTCATTCGACAACCCCCACAATTGTTCATCACGTTTCCCATGCTTTCTCGTCATTATATGGGCCCTATCTGACATCACATCTACTCTACCCTCGCTCTTTTACGCATTATATGCTTAATTCAATTACGTATATGCTTATTTCGATTTTCAGGATGTATTATATTAAGAGCTGGCAGCTTCCTTTAACAACCCCTACATAATTGTTCCTAATGCTTCCCACGCTCTCTCCTCATTATACGACCCCCATCTTACGTCATGGCTGTCCCTACCCCCTTTTTCTACGGCTTAAATGCTTGATTCCTTATGATAGTGTATTATTTTCTAAATTTTATTTCCCACTACTGCCTTTTTAATATAAAATTGTTTTTTTCTCCGAGTTCTTGTTATCCCTTAAGGTTAACATTATTTTCACGATTTCTTCGTGCCTTTTCATAAAGTGTAATGTTATTATTATTATCATTATTATTAACCACATACATATATTCTGTATTAATCTCGACTTTGGTCCTTCAAATGGCTTAGCATCCATTGCCACTGCTAAGTATTTTTACAAAATCCCAATGATTTTTCTTATTCTCAGTTAGCTATAATTTTTTTCTAAATTTTTCTTTGACATTGACGATTTTTTAACACATGCTATCACTTCACGTGTTTTCTCACATCTGATTCATTCCGAAATAGACCTGCTAATGTCATTCCATCATATTCAGACTTTTATTTAAATTTTTAGTATATCTATCCATTTTCTAAATGTTCACAATCAAAGCTGTTATATAGAAAATTGATGCTTCATTCAACAACCCCAACAATTGAAATTGATGATTCATTCAACAAGTTCACGCTTGTCCATAACCCACCCCTACTCGCTTATTACATCATCTCCCTCATTTATCATCATTTCGAATGGGCAGTTCTTTCAATTAAGAACATCATTTATTGCTCTTACTATTGGGTTGCTCTGAGCTTGACATGTTAAATTCTCACCTTACTGGTTAATACATGATAATATATGTTAATTAATACTATACCTATTTTTGCTTAAATACCGAGATATTTTGCTCGTCCAGTCACTGATTCTCCTGTCGAATTTTCGTTCGAGTTTCAACTCTCGCCGTTTCTTCAACCACATTCACCCGTGAATCAATATTTGATCAGTAAGTATTATTATTATTATTATTATTTTACTTTATATATATATATATTCTCTCTTTCTATCTCTTACTCTTTGGGGGTTGTTCTTTAGTGGCTTACTCATCTTCATCATCTAACGCTGTAGATACCACCCCTGGTTTCTACAGAGTGCGTTCGCAACCGTCTCTTTCGGTATGAAATTTTTTTTCTATTTTTCTTTCTCTCTTTCTCTTTCTATGTTTTCTATCTTACAATTTTTTTTCTTTTATTCAGACTGAGATCAATTCACCAGCGTCTCAAACTGCTAATATCAGAGTAGAGGCAGGGGAATTTATTAGAATTGAGCCAGTTAGTAGTTTATCTTTTACATTCTTATTTTTTGTTTAAAGTGTTCTTTTTGATATATTAATTTGTATTTTCATATTTAGTGCCGCAAACCCTTACATTACTCTGAAATCGACGGATCCGATATCCCCAGACCCCCAATCCCACCAAAAAGGCACTGTACACCATCACCCCCACCTACATCACCTGTAGTTTCTGAACAGCTGTCGGAGGTCTTCAAACCAAATGGGTTTGATACGCCAACTTTTGACGACCTCTTTGCGACTGTTCAGAAACCGTCGATAGAAGCTCGAGCAGAAGGTGGGGAGGGTAGTGGCAACGAGGATTTTGAAGATCCTGAATACAGGGTGAGACACGAGTGGCCCCTACTTAGAGAGCGTGCTAGACCTGTAAGTATTTATTTATATTTTTTACCTATAAACTCTAACTTCTTTTTAACTTAATTCTCTGATAGGGGTTTCCTTCTCTCTTTTTTCTTCCTTTTTATCCGCGAAGTTCCAAACTGGGAAGTGTATTCGTTTTGTGTATGCGATCCGTATTAATTTATTGAACAGTAATGTTAATAGATTCGGTCCTTTTAATCGTGGAATAAAGGATCTGACTGATGATACTATCATTAAACGCAGTCCTAATTTTAAAGTTCTTGATGATTGTTATGCTGCTGCACAAACGAAATTGGATTCTATTTTAACTGAACTAAAACGTTTTGATAAAATTCATACCTACGTTGAAGTTAAACTTTTTGAAAAAGAGATCCTGTACAGACAATGTCTTAATTTTCGTCTGATCGTGTATGTTGGTCCTTCAGGATTTTGCAATAGAATTTTTGCTTCTTCGTGTTTTCAATTTCAAAAGACTGTTTCTACACTTAAACGTACTGGCTATCGGTTCCAAACATTGTCAGAACTTTTTGAACCCGATGATTTGAACGGTTTTGCACTTGCAATTGAAAACGTTTTGACAAATTGTGATATTGCAGATAGTCATTTTGTTTCATGTCAAACCTATCATTTATTTAATGCTGCAAAGAACGTTCAAGTGATTCTAGGTTCTTTTCATGTTTATGAACGTGATTTTTACACAGATAAACAAATCATGTTAGAAGATGAAATGGATGATAAAACTATTAAATTTTTTGCTCTAATGCGTATTCATTTCCCGCATTTTTTTCGTCATAAACATAATTCCGTTTATAATGTTTAATTTGCCTACACACTCTTCTTTCATCTCTTTTGCATTCTAGTTCACTGAATTGGCTAGCCATGCTAGTTTCACCAATATACATTTAGTTTTACTACGAAAAAATAGCACAGGGGAATATTTTTTTATCCTTGTCAAGAAAAAGAAAACCAAAAACTACCTTTTGTTTTAAATTGGCACAGTTTCAGCAAATCACTGATACGAAAATTAATCGGGTGGGAAATTGGCCTGTAATTAAATTTTGTATGACGTGATTTCTCGTACCTGTTGCGATATTAGACGAACGCATTTCCACTCTGCTAATCGGATAATATGCATTGGTTGTTTGTAGTGTCTTCGCATGTGCTAATAAGGTAGTTGTGTTGACTTTAACGCGTTCCACATTAACTGTAGCTTTTCGAATTGAAATTCTATAATCAGGGTTGGCTGCGTCCAACATTAGAGCAAAGGCAGGTTTACTTCTGTATAATCTTAGGCGAAAATCCAGCGAGTTTAACAGCAAACGACTCTGACGAAATATATCCAGATGTATAGATCCTTCTAAGTAATAGACTCCATTACGTGCGAGACTTTTGCGTGATTTAAACCCTATATTTGCATCGTCTATACTATCCATTTTCCCTGATGTGTCTTTATAAAATCCAGAAGTAGTTAACTGAGTTGATTTAGCAGCCCGACCATAATTCAGAAGAGTTTCTAAATAAGCTCTATACGGATATAAGTTATTGCTATGACTAACGAGTGTGTCGCCTAGAAGACAATGGACTTGGGAGAATAACGAGTGAAGGATAAGATTCACGGGGCCTGTTTTATCACCATGTGGGATAGGTGCATCACCTTTAGTGATAACAACTTCTAAATTGATTGTAGTTTGGTCTAGATCGATGTAAAAGTCAGTTAATCCGGGAACAAAGAATTCAATCGGACCGTCTTGGTTTATGATGGTGGTCGGTTGGTAACCCACCACGTGTCTCTTCTCTTGTTGACCGCTCGTATGGGGAATTGAAAAAATATCTAATTCACTATTCATGCATTCTGAGCTCTGCTCGTGTATCACAGCCGCCATGGTGACGTTTTAGGATAAAGGACGGATGTGTAAAGTTCTCTTTGATTTCTGCTGCTGCTTCTTCTTCTTCTTCTTCTTCCTCCTCTGAGACTTTTTTAACGTTGCTGAGCGAATTGCTTTCGGGTGATAAAGTGAGCTGTTGTATTAACATGTTTTCCAATACCCGATTGCGTGTTGGACGGAAGTGTAACGTAGAAATCGGACTTTTCGTACATGTTGACAAATCAACTGCGCTACTGATGAGTGAAGCAGCTTGTCATAGGTTTAATAGGTCGTCCTGACGTACCCAACTATTCATACTGTCGGGGTAATTGCACCATTTAACGAGTGCCTCTCGTACACCCCGTCTCCTTCTCCATCTTAAAATTCTTTCGACGACAAAAACTTCAGGGTTTTTCACTCGTTGTAGTTCTTGCTCGTAAAACACATCTGCAATCTCGTCGCCGTTATAATCTTTAATTTTATATACGACAGGTTTACGCATTATAATTTTTGATACCGAAAAAACTTCCTCTGTCCAATTCGGCAAATAACCTTTCTCAAATATATTTTTAACTCTTGAAATGCGTACTACGTCACCAATTTTTAATTTCGGAATCGTATGGGGTGCTGAATTGTAATAAAGACGTTGTTTCAACCACAAGGTCGATGCATTACGAGCGTTCACAGCAGACGGTGCTATACTTAAAGATCTGTGACTACGTTTGTTGTAGCTTTCAACGAGAGCAGGTAAGATGTCAATGTAGCGTTGTTTGTTGGTATAAGTGAAAAACCTAAACATTCGCCCCTTCAAGGTACGGTTAAAACGCTCAACTGTGGCTGCTTTTAAATCCGACTCTGTTGCAAAGAATAAAATATTGAGTCGTTTAAAATAATCTTGAACGTGCTTATTTAAAAATTCTTTACCTTTATCACTGTTAATTTTTAGAGGAACTTGCCCTTCTGTAAAGATTTTTTGAAAAGCTTTCTGAAGCTCGGGACCCGTCTTGGATTTTAAAGGCACGACCCACGCAAAACGCGAGAACACATCGATGCATGTGAGAAGAAATTTATACCCATCATTCTGCTTTGACAAACTGCTTAGGTCGACTAAAGCTACTTGAAATTGAACGAACGGTGCAAAAACACGCATGCGATTACAAGGGTAGCGATGTCTAATAGGTTTATGTAACGTGTAAGTTGGAACACTACTTAACCAATCACATGTATCTTTTTCTGACTGGTTTGTTTGTATAGCTAAACCACGAACACCACCAAACCCTGCTGGGTTTTCAGGTTGAAAATAGACTTGTTCCATGTCTAACATACAAATAAAAGCAATCGGAGTGATCAGGAGTATTTAAAAAAACGGTAAATAGAAGATGTGAAAAAAACAATAAAAACACAACCTGAGCATCTTGAATCAATAAAGATAATTAGGAAGAGCAGTTAACGAATAAAATAAAAAAATCCGGTTGTTTTAAACGCAATAGAAAATTAGTAATTAGGTAAAAACAAATGTGATGGACCAGATTAGGCCTAACCTAAAAACCCATCCATCATCATTAACTCGACGATCAATCAAACACCTGTCAACCCTTTGGTTACCTGTAACGTAACATCACCATACCTGTAAACCCTTTGGACCCCTGATAGGTAACAGATGGACACCTCTACCCCTTTCCAGTCATAGGCCTAAATAAAAACCCATCCATCATCATTAACTCGACGATCAATCAAACACCTGTCAACCCTTTGGACCCTAGACCCTTTGGTTACCTGTAATGTAACACCAACATACCTGTAATCCCTTTGGTCACCTGAATACCTTGTAACCCCTTGGACCCTTGGTTACCTGTAAGTCAACACCTGTTTATTCATTAAAAATTAATTAATTATTATTAAATTCAATTAAAAACCAATTCATTATCATTAAAATCAATTTAAATCAATTAAAAACCAATTAAAACAATAAAAAAACCATTCATCTTAACCCTTTGACAACTTTTAACCCTTTAAACACCAAGTAAAGGGTTGCACGCGCCTCCCCCCTTTCCGCCAATGCTGGGGGTATACTACTACTAGTGCCCATTAGCATGAGTTACTATAGAATATAAAGTGGGCGGGGAGCGTAACAACATATTTAAATTTCAGTTAAATCCAAGCTAAACAGACCTGATCCTACCCTTGTAAGTTCTACTTATCTGCGTGTGTGATACAGCGCAGTTACATTCATTATTGCTTATTCTACAGTTAAATCAATGCTAATCCTATTACTTACATTCTTGCTTGAAGTTTTGCTAACTTGCATACTTTGCAATTAATTATTACAGTGAAAAGTAATGACTATTAGTGTCGTATTGTTTGGCTTCCAGGTGGTGAAACAAAGTGTATTTTGGATTAATTTACAATAAATAAAAAAGCTTATTTAAAAATAAAACGTATTAAATAAAGGAAAAAACAGAAAACACTACTCCAAATAGAAAAATATTTTACTGACTCAGATGTACATTTCGGATTTCAAAAATCCATCATCAGTGAGACAACTTGACGCTTTCTTTATCTTTTCTTCTTTTGCGTGTCGGCTTCACAGAATTTAATCTATTTTTCAAACATTTCGTTTGACCACTTCGTCGCTCCTCCTTCCTACGTCCCTTCAAGTTGCTTACATCATTTCTACTCTCCTTCTGTCTTGGCCTAGTCCTCAAATCTTCCTTTCTTTTCCAAGCTCCTGCTGCCGGGTGAGAGCTTGAATAAAACTCTTTCCGGGTTAATTTCTACGATCGTCACATGTTTGCCTGTTTCGTCGGAAAACGCTTGAAAAATAGAAATTATAGCTTTTGGTTCACCCTGTACAATAGCTAAATTAACAAAAATATAATAATACTTTTAGGGGATATTAATTAAAAACTTTTAAATTTTCCAGATGCTCCATTTCTTTCAATCAATCAACAAAAAGAAATCATTTTCGCTATTCGTCATCATTTGTCTGATTGTAATGATTTATTCTATGTCCTGTGCGCCGACAACTGAACTTGGAAATATAAGTGTTCCTATCTGTAAAGTGGGAGAACATTTTGATTATAACATTGGATCATGTCACCGTGTCATTGCATATCCCGTACAGGAATATGAATCTCCAGAGTTAAGCGACTACCAAAACGATTCCCAACACGATAATCCCGTTTGTCCTGAAGGAGAAAATTATGATGAATCAGCAAAAATGTGCCGCAAAGTTATTGTCGAAGAACAGAGTTATGACTAATGCTATTGATATTATTACAGTACAGTGTCATGTTTTTGTTATTCCTGATACTCGTAAACGGCAGAATATGAAGAATACTGTAATCACATAGATTTAGAAAACTAATTGTTGCTTTCAACAGTGACGATTAGGAAGAGCATCACATTAATAAACTCTTAACTCTTGCTTAAATTAATGTTTTTAAATTACACCTCTTGTGTGTGAATTTGTGTTTATACAAAGAGAAAATCTTTTTAATCTCAAAATTTAATTAAAGATCAAATTCGGATTTATAAAATACTAGAAGAGGTACCCGGCGTTGCCAGGGATAATTACACTTGCACAAACTTTTCCTTTCATTGTTGGTCATGAGATATTTCTCATTAATATGCCTTGCCATAACCATGAATATCGATTTTTTATCGATAATTATTATTTTTCCGAAATCTGAGGTAAACAGTGACTTTCCTCATGCTTTGAAGGTAATTTCATCGAGATCGGAATAAAACTGTAGATTTGTATGAAAAACGTACAGACAGACAGACCCACCCACCCACAAACATCCTTCTTTATATATATAAAGGATGAAATACATTACCAATTGTAAAGATTATAGAGTTGGATGACATAATATTGATTAAAATTATCAATTCTACTTGCTTTCTTCTTCTTCTTCTTCTTCTTCTTCACAGCCTTCACCTCCTAGAGATACGGAGGCTAGCTGATGGATATCACAGGTAAAGCAGATTAGTTAGTAGCCATAACTATCAAGAGCGCAGGGGTCCTAGAATTGTCCCCAATAATCCAGAACCGCACAAAAAACACTTTAACAGCCTGATAACGGAGCGCTTTTTGGGAATGGCTCATAGGTGAAGCCAGTAAAAGTGTTTTCAGCGACATCGCTAAGTTCCGGCTAGAAAGGCCTTGAGCAAAGAGCGCCCTCTGGCGTTGAAAACGAGGACAAAACAAAAGCACATGTTCCACTGATTCACGAGCGCCGCACTGACACAAGTCAGACGTAGAGATATTTATCTTGTGGAGGAACAAATTAAAAGGTACGAGCCCACTTCTAAGACGGAATAATACGGACCTTTGGAGAAATGATAACCATTTAGGAGTTGCTTTTTTCACATCCCCAGTTTTAGAAAATAACGCTTTGTCATGGGATCCTTTGGATTCAGCCGCCCAAAGTTCGTTCAGAGCACCACAGACCTCAGTCGAACGAGGGAGAGAAGAGAAGCAGGATCAACTCAACCTGGCCCAGTTAGCTAAATTATCAGCAAGGTCATTTCCATATATATCTTTGTGGCTAGGGACCCAGAGGAAACTTACGCGGAAACCACACGAGAATTCTACTTGCTTTTCAAATTGGCTTATCCATTAGGGATGCGCGAATGTCATATCTACGAAGGATCGTCAACGCTCGCATGTCCTCAATGGTAATATCCGGACGGATTAAACTCAGATTCCCGATGTGGATTTGCCACCTGGATCTAGGCCGACAATTTGCTCTCTTACCCACTGGCCTGGAAAATAACAACTGCTTATTCGTATTATCTGAGTGAGACCTCTCACTATGGAGAAATAGCGATTTGACCTTATGTTGCTGCTGTGCACTCTTTCTAATAGGGTAACACATGTCACACTTCTCATTTCGCCCGCTTGTACCCACGATTGCACTCTTTTGAACGTTACCCTAGATTCATGACTATAGGTGAGAATGGGAGCAAAGATTGATTTGAAGGCCGAACGCTGGATTTTGTTTACTAGATCACGGGCCGCCATAGATCGCGTTGGACACGGCTTACTGCACCGATCCCAATATCATTTTTTTTGTTCTGCCGCCCATGACTCGTAAATGCAGTTCCAAGAAACTTGAACTTCTCCACCTGTCTAACATGGAGATCGCATTGGGTAGGCGGTATTGAAAGGATTTTAGTCTTACACGGGAATCACACGGAGTGATTATTAAAATTCCGACCCGATAGTATCAGGAGGTTGAATAACTTCTCGCTGTTTCCCGATAAATAGTGTTATCATAGCCTTTTTCCATCTGCAGCTCCACCATTTGGCAGTGTGTGTTCTTTCACTAAAGCGTAAACAACAAATGTTTTCACAGCGTGAAACATGTCGACGTTCGTGCCAACAAAGATGTATTTGCGGGTAATCCTACTGCACTAATTTTTTTGTGACTGTCGATAAAAATTGGGTACATGCGATAACCCGAAGCGTAGAAAATCGTGTGGTAAGCCTGGCCATGCATCAACATCGATGGCAAAGCCGAATATCCATGGTTCCAATCTCATGTTCTGCATTTGCTGGGAACAAAGCCATCAAATATAACGAAATAATCACGGGAGATTGCTGTCGACTACATTTGATGCGTTTGAGCCGAGCATTGAAGGAAAAACGGCCGCAATACGACAAAGTCATTTTGCAGCATGAAAACCCTCGGCCACATGTTCCAAAACTGTTCAAACCCTACCTGAAAACGCTCAAATGGGAAGTCCTACCCCACCCGCCATTTTCACTGGATATCACTCTATTCGACTACCATCCCTTCTGATCGATGACGCATGTCCTGGCTGAGCAGGACTTCCATTCGTATGAAGATGCCAAAAAATGGATCGATTCGTGGATAACCTCAAAAGATGAGTCGTTCTTTCGACATTGTAATCGTATGCTGCCAGAAAGATGGTGGAAATTAGTGGCCAGAGATGGAAAATCCATGACATGTTCTTTATTCATTGTTGTGAATAAAGCATTCATCTTCACGAATAAAACTTATTCAAGCCCCTGATAATACAAGTAATATTTATCTTTCTAAGCACTCCCTGGGAGTAAATACGTCAATATAAACATGCTCATGCTACAATCTAAAAATATAACATAAACTACAATGTATATTCAAAAAAAAATTGAACTGAGCTCGCTATGCGCAAACCACTAGACCGAATGGTATGAGCGACTTTGCGCTATCTAGCGATATTGTTTGCAACTGTATGGCCTCAAAATTGGTTGTTTTGTGTTGAACCATTCCTCAACAATGGCCACACATGAAAAAGTTATCAGCAGTCATTTGTACAAATGGCGTCGTCGTGAAAATGAAAGTTGGATGGTTTTGACGTGGAAGATCACCGACTTCAACGATCTTTGCCAACGAAGTTCTTCGTTTTGAATCGGTTGTACCACTCACAACATTGTGAACGGCTCAATGCTTCATCCTCGAAGGCTGCTTGAAGGTTAAGCTTCCTTCCCGAGCTTAACCCTTTCAGTCCATGTGTCCATTACAAGGGACAAAGGTGATTTTATCTATATGGTTCTTAAATTCATGTGCAAGTATTTTTACATATTTTCGTTATTTCTAGGTTTTCTATTTGTTTATTACATTATAAAAATAATTTTTAAAGACAGCCATCTCCATTGTGATGGTCGTGAGTAGGTTATATGTCGTCGTAATTTTAAATTATTGCATTTTTATCATTAGCACATGCTGTTTTGCAGTTTTCAAACAAAGAAAAAATTCTGACTTTAAAAGAAAACATGGGGTCTGAAAGGGCCACAACAAAATTTAATGCACACAAGATATTCCTCCAACTGAGGAAAAGACGTTGTTTTTATATCCAGTTTCCTTACTGCAACTTTTTCATTTTCATGACGACCCCATTTGTACAAATGACTGCAGTTGATTTTAACAAGTGTCGATGTTGCGGAGGAACGATTCAGTTGAATTTTTGAAGTTAGAGGTTGGTTAACTCCTCCTCAAAAATCTATGAGCGCCAGAGGATACCAGAGTGTAAATCCACCTATGTGAATGCATTTCGGTGAAAATCATGAACGTTTCGCAAAAAGTGTGCACGAAAGTGTAAATCCACCCATTTGGGTGACTTTCAGTGAAAATCATGTGCGTTTGCCAAAAGTGTGCACGAAAGTGTAAATAAAATGGCACTGAATGACAAAATAGTCTATTTTAACGCTTTTATTCAACTTTGTCACGTAGTGACGTCAGTAGGACAAGGGAAGTCGGCTTGCGGAACTTGGCTCAGTGGGCAGGATGCCGAAAGTGGAGCCTGCGCCATTTGTGGAGGGCATAGGACTTCGCACGAGTGATGTAACAGTTAGCTCCACCCCTTGGCAAAGCGCCGTCTTGGTTCCACACATGCCGTTGCTAAGCATTAGATATGCTGATTCTGATACTAGTTTGGCCACAAAAGTGATCATAATGTGTGCAATAAAACTTTATTTATCGCTACGTTTTTTATAACGACCCAAAATTAATTTCAAAAGGAGAAAATGATTTAAGCTCTTCCTAGCAAAGGCTGTGTGAAACCAAGATGGCGAATCACTAAGGAAGTGACGTCTCTTTGTGGCTAGAAGGTTGTGGAAGCGAGCGTTCAAACATGGCCTCCTCTAACTAAACATGGTAGTTAGAAGAGGCCATGTTCAAACTGATTTCTCGAATGATGATGCCGCCAGATGGCAGTAACATCAGCATAGTAGTAAAGTTCTAGATAACCATAACTTAATAGCAAATCTCTTGTTATCTAGAGCTTTACATAGTAGCTAAACATCCAGAGCCTTACTTCCATAAGGCTCCATTAATTTCTTCGTAAAATTTATAAACTTCATTTATTTCTCTTTCATTCCAGAACATAAAGAGTATATAACTTTAATAATATTTGCCCCCTCCCTTCTTTTTTTTATTTAGAGATGATTTTGCAGTATATTGTATTTTTAAATTATTTTAATCTTTTTCAGTTATTTTTGGTATTAAATATTTAATAGGGATATACATGACTGTTTCACACGGAATATGTTTTCTTCATCTGATTTTAGTTTTGCAATAAATTAGCACCACTGTTGCATTTTAAAATTTCAAGAACCACTTTACTATCTATATTCTCATTAATTTTTTCTCTGGTTTTTCTTAGAAAATCAGAATAACTTTTTAAAAATTCCATAAGATTTTAAATAACAAAATGCAATCAAAGCACGATTACAAAAATAAATAAATAAATAAATAAATAAATAAATAAAATAAGAATTATGCCTATTGTACATTATTTACGGTTAGTTTATTCTACAGCCGATTACTCCGGATCTGGCCAAAATCCTCACCCTTCAAGACTCCCACTTAAAGTGCAAAGGAGGAAAACCCAACATAAAAAGTCTTAAATACATAACTCACAAATAAAGCCTAAATTTTTATCTCAATTTTTTTAACCTTGTACATCATTTTTATCGAAGATTTTGAAACATAACTAAGGTTTTTTTCTTTTTTAACACAATTTATTCTATTTGCTTTGCCGGTCTGTTTGTTTGGGTGGAATTTTGTACGCGATATTAAAGTTATTTTCTATTAACCGACTGGCTTGAAATTTTGCATACTTACTTACTTAAGCTTGTTTCACATAGAAAATCTTTAGCGGAGCGGATGCAGATCCGCAATGGATTGCGTATAGTGGCGCCTCCGCGCGCATTCCGCGTCGAAACGCAAAATCCGCTGAGCATTTCACAATTAAAACTTTCGCGCAACTTTTCCGCTTAAGCTGTCTCCTGATTGGTCCTTCTAAAACAGTATCTTCTTTCGTAAAATGGAGTCTTAAAACTAAGCTTTTGAAGTAAAAAAAGTCTACCAAAGAATTTTCAACAAATTTTTAAATGGAGATGTTATATATTGTTAATTTTTCATTTGGCGGAGTATGCTTTAAAAATACAAGAACTGTACTTTAATTTGTGTAATAATAAATATATATATTTATGTAATAAATATATTTAAAAAATATATTTGTGTAATATATTTTGTGTAATAATAAATATATATATTTTAATTAAAATAATATTTAAAAAAAAATTAAATCCCTTCAGGGTAAAGTCAAGAGTAGCATTCTCTAATTATCTCGGAAGACATCGGTCAGCCCCGTCGTGTTTATGCATGAATTCTTTATTGTAACGTGTCTAATTAATACATAAATAATTTATCATATTATAGTAATTATATTTTACGAAATGTATGCGGGGAAAAAAATCACTGATGTCGGCCTGAGATTTTCGTGATGTGTTTTCTTGCATAACTTTCCGAAAATATAAATTTTATAATATGATATATCATTTAAATGTTAACACTTATTTAATGACGGGGCTGAAACAAGCTTTATGTGAAATAGGCTTAAAACGTGAAGGGGCTGATCGATCATCGACGTCACCCGAGAAAATAGAAACCGAATTTTACCTGGTTTTGTTTTATTTTAGCTGAGCATTTCTGTGTTCCTTTATTTGGTATTCCAAATTGAAATTTGTTTTTTAGAAACTAAAAAAATAAGTTTCTCATTAAACACACATTTGCTGGCCATCGCTGTGTAGTAGAGTGTAATTTTTATCTCTCCCGCTTTAGGTTTCCCCTACATGCTTTGGGCTTCACCTGCTTCCTGATTGGCTGAAGCAAAGCGGATTCCGCAAGATTTCCAAACCACCTTGAAATGAAAAATCCGCTCCGCAACTCTCGCGGAGCTGATCTGCAAAGTTTGCGCGTGAATGTGAAACACCTCAGTTTAGCGGAAAAGGTCCGCTTTTGCACGCGGATTGCGCGTTCGCGTGTTTTTTGCTCAGCAAAGCTCTATGTAAAACAGGCTTTACTCCTGATGACAATACATGAATCAATAAAAAAATTCACTAAATTAGTGATGATTAATTAGTGGCAGTTACTTTAAATAGATGGCGTTAAACTGTGTCTTAAATTTTTTTTATCTTTACTTTATTCTGTCTGAATTTACTGAAGTTTTTT
>JAHWFO010055481.1:0-20310 GCA_023313115.1 Rhysida immarginata | reverse complement strand
TGGGAAGCAAGTAAATAGAAGAATTGGCGACCGCTAGACTACCCAAACTGATGAAAGGCCAAATTTTGCTTCAACACAGCGAGAGAAGAGTGGAAATTGCAACAACATCAAGTGTACATCTGAAGTAAGATTACCTGAGTAAGAAATTATTGGAGCGGTCCATCCATCGTGAGCCTTTAAAAATATTTTTTCGAAATTTTCATTAAGAATTTTGACTGTATTAATTCTAAGCATTTTCATGTGTTTATTTTTAAGATATTGCAAAATTTAATTTAATTTTTTGAGATTGTTCTGTTTACATCCAAGTGGAATTATCCCGGGCAACGCCGGGTACCTTTGCTAGTAAATATATATACGAGATATATCTGTATATCGAATAAATATTCAGGATAGATTAAATTTAGATTTTTAACCTGATATTCTGCGGCGATAGCGCCTCATGATTGGCTGTGAAACCGGAAAATTTCAAATATTTCCTATGAATTTGCTGGCGAACGAAATTGAGCTGCCAAGAATGTTAGATTTCCTTAAAATTGAAGATAGATAGGGAGAACGTTAGGGAGATGATATAGAAGACGATAAAGAGGCATTTGGATACACACAACCAAACGCGAAAGTCCAGAGTTGGAAGCGTTCCCATCGGCTTGTTTGTAAGAGAGAGAAATCGATTTTGCGCACGATTTTGACCCTTTCACCGCCACGGCGAAGTTGATAAGTTTAAAAATTACACGTATTGGGTTACACCGATCTCGGGAGGGATTTGTCCTGAAGGCGGCTAATCTGAAGGAAGAATATTAATACTAAATTACGTTAAAGAGAGAGAGAGAGATTAGTTCGGAAACGCCACCTCCTCCAGAGAAACCCCTGCCTTTCTTGTTTAAGAAATAGCTGGCCTTCTAAGAATGCCTTGGCTGTTTACACAAGAGGGTGCGTCGTCGCTCTCGCTTTCTCCGCTGGTCTCCTTGACGCATGCGCACCATCCTCCTCCCCCCGCTCTCTGGCTCCCTCGTCGTATGTTCGTTCGTTGTTAGCTGAGCTCTCGGGGTTGCTCTCAACAGCCTTCACCTCTGCTTAACTTCCATCAAGATGACGCGCTTCCTATTCTCTCAAGGCAACGGAGAAAAGAGGGTTTCTAGTTGTTAGGGGAGTTGAAACCGCCACTCTGATTGTGGTCCCCCAACAAGGTTTAAGTCACGTGGCGAGGAGATATATCACGTTTAAAATATTTTCTATTGATTTTTCTTCTTCCCCCCTGGTGTGAAGGAGGTTTCTCTTGATGGATTAAGAAGATTAATTTGGTGCTTACTCCTGAACGTGGTGGCTTGGCGAGTTTTCTTATTGAGGATGGGGGACTTCACAGCGATATTATTATAGAGAATTGGCAGTAAAAATAGAATTACAACAGAATTTTTCAATATTTTTTTCTGGCGTCAGATATTCTGTATAAGTTTTCAAAACACTAACATCTGGACCCACTTTTTCCGATAATTCATAATTTATTAGTACACTTACGTTAAAACATACTTTTATCTTTTTGCATGTATACAGAGTGTAAAGGAAATTCCCGAGACAGTCGAATAACTTTAGAACCACAAAAGTCAGGTCTATGCATAGGAAAGTGCCCGTACCGGATTGAATAAAAGTATTCCCAGTTCCCCTATTATAAGCGCTAAGAAATTACAAAAACTAACATTTGAACTATTGATAGAATAAAAGTTCCAATTATAAAGTTATAGAGCGTCTCTGATATACAACCCTAGCATCAATGAACTTCGGACACCTACAGAATTTTGGATAAGTACAACGAAACTAATTGTACTTGCAATGAACTTCGTACACCGTACCGTTTATTGCACATTACCACTGAGTGGCGTCACCTTTCCGAAGGCGTTGAGGCATGCTGGACACTAACTTCTGCGTTGTTTCTACTGGAATTTTGTCCCACTCTTCGGAAATACACGCCCGCAACTGCTGCAGTGTTCGAGGCTTCCGCTGTCTGACTTTTCGCTTTAAAATGCGCCATACATTTTCAATAGGTGACAAATGTGAGCTGCAGGCAGGCCAGTCAAGCACCCTGAAACGCTGCTGCTGTAGCCAAGCCTTGGTGTTCAGAGCAGCATGAGGCTTCGCGTTGTCCTGCTGAAAGATGCTTGGTCTTCTATTGAACAACTTTTGGCGGGATGGACGCAGATGCTCTTGAAGAATGTTTATATAGGCAGCAGAGTTAATAGTGCTCTCGCAAAAGTGAAGCGATCCTGTCCCGGCTGCACTCATGCAGCCCCACACCATCAGCGATGCAGGCTTCTGAACTTTCCTCTGGTAACAGTCGGGATGATTACTTTCGTGCTTGGTCCTTAGCACCTTGCGACCGTTGTTGCCATACATCACTGCAAAGGTGGACTCGTCGGACCACACAACACTATTCCACTGAGCAAGGGTCCACTTTAGATGGGTTCTGGCCCATGCTACCCGGCGACGCTTAGCTACAGTGCTCATAAATGTCTTCCTCTTTGTAGCGTATAAGTAATAATTGCATCTACTGATGTAACGGCGGACTGTCCTTTCGTATATGGGTGTATGAAAATATTCTCTAGCTCAAACAGCCATTTCACTTATGGGAGCATGCCTGTTTTTCACAATGTAACGTCGAAGTACTCGTAGGTCCCTAACATTCAATAATCGCTGCTTGCCTGGTGCAGTCCCTGGTTCTGTTTTCCCGATTTCTCTGAAACGCTTGATGATCCCATTATCAGTAGAGAGAGAGTGGAACTGATAATTCATGGGCTCGCTGGGATTTGTTATTCTGGAACTGGTGTATAATATTTTGCCGTATACACGTTTCTACTGGCTTACCACGTCCCATGGTTCAAAACAACACGAATACTGTGCTCTGTCGCGTGGACGGTGCTTTTAAAGCCTGATGCAAAGCATTCTGGGCGTTTCTACAGCCTTTAGGAAAGTTCTATATGCTGGTGACCCCTTGTGTCCGAAGTTCTTTGAAACCTGTTGACAACGCAATTTTACATAAATTTGAATAAATTATTTCCCACCATTAAATCGATTCTAAATGGATGTTGATATTGTTCCATCTACTCAGTAAATCTATTTTCATTAGCCTGCAATCCTCTGTATGCACTTTTCACTGTGTTTCTAGCCAAATTACTTGGTGTCCGAAGTATACTGACGCTAGGTTTGCATACTATTCGTAAAACGGGGAAGAAAAGTCCATGTGTGGAACACCTCCTAGACACCGTGAGTCGGAATGCTCAGGTGTAATACAACAAACACGTGAATTCGCGCCCATAGTGGAAGACTGAAAGGATAGAACATGGAGATTCGCTTTCGCTCGTGGATGGTCGTCCTGCAGAATAGAACGTTAGGTCCAAAGATCCAAGAGAAGATTTTTTTCGGGGCGAAAATATTGAAATTGAAAACTCTGGTTCAGGAAAAGTAACCAAGAAAACGGGGGAGAAAAGTCCATGTATAAGATACCTTCTAGACACCGTAGTTTAACCATACATGCTTTAATCTGGCCCCCAAAGAGGGTCGAATGTAATTTTTTTCTCAGAGGGTAGCCCAGAAAGTAATGTGCTACAATTTTTTTATCCGTCCTCAACAATAGTACGAATGCGAAGCTTGAGATATGCATTCTTTGAAGTTTTCGGATAAGATCTTTCATAGAGTCCATTGGGACAACTGTAAGCAGTGTTACTGTTCACTGGGAACTATAAGGAGCGAGCCGGAGTCTGGAATGTGCAAACCGGTGACAGAATGGTGATATTGTTGCGTGTGTAACAAAGAGTGGTTCCGACAAAAGCGCGGAATTTCACAGCCCGCTGCTAGAGGGTGACGGTGGAAGTCACGTGACTATACAAAGAAAGCATAAAACGTTCTTCTTTGACCAAGACGGCCTTCTTTTGATACACTTCCTGCAGCATGGGACAACTGTGAATGCCCAGCGTTACTCGCAAACCTTGACCACCCCTCGCTAAGCAATCAAACAGAAACGACCAGCAAGCTCACTCTTAGGGTCCACGACAACGCAAGACCTCATACGGCCAACACAATCACGGCACTCTTGCAGAACTTCAAGTGGGAGGTTCTCGGTCACCCTCCATACAGCCTAGACCCCCCCTAAAAATGCTCTGAGGGGCAAACGATTCACCTCAGACGACGACATCAAGCAGTACTTGCAGAAGTGGTTTACGAGTGCCTCAATAGCCAGGGCCAAATACTTCTGACATTCAGGTACTAGTTTCTGTTCCTAGGCTTTCGGCTCGTTTCTTTTTGAACGCTCCTTATACATTATTAACTGGCTTTTCATGGCAGAGTTGCGGCCCACACCCTCCATAACCACCAGCAACGCAGCCAGGAGATTGCAACGTTGCAAAGAGAGACGTCACTGGACTCTGCAGCAATGGCGGATGATTGAATGCAATGAAGAACCACGTTACACCATCTGGCAATCGGGTGGAAGGACTTGGATATGGCGAATGCCCGGAGAACATCATCTGGCAAGCTGTGGAGTGCCCACAGTGATGGTGCTTTTCGTGGTTTCGTCTTGGTCCAATCGTTTCTGTGACCGGTTATGTAAACGGGAAGCGTTAACAAGACATCCTGGACAACGCAGCACTTTAGAAATGGCATTGAGTATACGCAGAGTCCCGACCTCAATCCCATCGTACATCTTTGGAATGTGTTAGAGCGTAGATTGCGCGCAGGAGGGGAGCGCCTGAAAACTGTGATTGAACTGTCGAAGTCACTTTTGGCAGAAACGTATCAAAAAGTAGAATAGATGCCGTGATAGTAGCAAAAGGTCGACAAGCTAATATATAGATGCCGTGATATAATACATGCATGTTTCCGTTAAGTTGGTGGTGTCCAATGACTTTTAGCAATGTAGACTACAGCAGTGTGAAAAAAAAATTAATTAAAAAGGATTTTCCACCGCAACCATAATGGGAATGCCGTCTCCAAGTGAAAAGCTAATTTTGAAATGTTTTCCACTCTGATGAGAAGTAAATTTTTTTTCCTCTCCTTTAAGAATTTTAAATGAACCTAAGACATTTCCAAGGCGAGTCCATTCCGTTGATACATGGACAATTTCGCTGCAGAAAAGTTAAGCGTTGGACGAGGAGAATGAGCAAACGTCAGCGCGAAGTTAGGATGGAAAAAACGGCGGCAAGCGAGTGTTGTGTTCGACGGAAACTAGAAACATTTTGGATTGGCAACGAGCCCAAGTTGCCACTAATTAGTGAAAAAGGTCATCGTCGGGATATCTGTTTTCCTTTACGTGACATCACACGTTTGCTTAACTCTGATAAATAGGCTCCTTTTATATACGTTTTTTTCCCTTCCTTTTTTTCAGTCACTTTTCTTTTCCGCTTCCTATTCATGTTTTTCTTTTTCTTTTCTTAAAGCCGCAAAATGTAATAAGTTCATTTAAAATGTGTTAAATGGTTACTCGGGGCGGGGGAGGGGGGAGTAAATAAAATATTAGTATACAGGTGTATACTAAATATTAAAGAAACAATCAAATGAATTTCTAGTTAACGCTCCAGTTTTCTCAGAAAACGCTTTGGGGATATCACTTTAGTAGATGGCGTTGCGAACACAATCTTAAGGCTTATTCACGAAAAGATACAAACTTGACAAACAACATTCCTAACACTAATTTGTCCTTTTAAAGGAATACACTACAAATAAACCATTAAGGAATGACATAACCAAGTACCGAAAGGTTAAACTAAACCATTCGCGGAACTATACTTTTAAACCGCCCTATGTTAACATTGGAAGTTTCTAATGGACCATTATGATACCATTAAACCCCGTAACTTTGAAATAATTTCAACTATCATTAATTTTACGTTATATTCATTCATGACCCCTCGTTCCAAGTCGTTTGATATATTACATGCCATATTTTAGCATTGAAAGTTCCTATGAACCATCATGGTTCCACTAAACCAGGTTCCTTGAAACCAATTTGGATTATCATGAATTTTACGTTATAATCATTCATGGCACCTTATTCCAAATCGTTTGATATATTACATGCCATATTTTGGTATTGAAAGTTCCAATGAACCATAATGGTTCCACTAAACCATAATGGTTCCACTAAACAGGGTTCCTTGAAACCAATTTGGACTATCATTACTTTTACGTGATATTCATTTATGATACATCATCACAATTTGTTTGATATATTACATGCCATATCTTATCATTGAAAATTTTTGAAGGTGTCATAAAGGTACCATTCGTGCACGTGCCAATGTTTCGATTTTCAAAATGGTTCATTTCCTGAACCAAATTTATTGGCCGAAATAGTAATTTCTATTCGCTTGTATCTCGTCATTAAGATTTGTTTGACATATTACTTAATATATCTGTCCATTGAAAATTGCTAGGTGGGGTCGTGATGGTACCATTTGTGGACGTGCTAATAAACCGATTTAGATAAAATTTATGATTTTTTCATGGCATGTACCATATTCATCGACTGACGAAAATAGTAATGAATAACCGCATCTATCTCGTCATTACGATTTGTTTGATATATTACTCAATATTTCTTCCCATTGAAAATTGCTGGGCGGGAAAATAGAGGTACCATTTGTGCACGTGCCAATGAACCGATTTAGATAATATTTGTAACTGGTTCGTGCCATGAACCATATTCATCGACTGACGAAAACAGATTTTGAAAATCTTTCATAACCTCGGAGGAGTTTGAGTTACAGACAGACAGACAGACAGACAGACGGACAGACACGTTTCCCCACACTGATTGCATAAAGCACCTTTCGGTACTTAATAACATGTAGAGCCTCTTGTTGCACTTACCATTTTGCCATATAGGAAATCGTACAAACAGACTGAAATTTCTCGTACATTTTCAAATTGACTGCGAGTCCTGATCAGTGTTTATGCAAGATGGTGCGCGTCCCCAACTGCTATTTTGATACTGTGACTACCATAGGGTAGGGAGTTTCACATGGCTTATGGGGCGACCCTGGACTTGTGTCAGGTTTTGTAAAACACTGAGTTAGCAAAACTCATGGGATGGTTACTTAATATCTGGTCGGGCCACCTCTGGCCCTGTGGAGTGCAGCAATTCGGCGTGGTAGTGAGTCTGCAAGTCCCTGGTACACTTCTGGAGGCAGTTGACACCAGATAGTCTGCAGAGCCGAAGATAGTTGCGGATGATCCAGTGCCCGGAGCCTGACTTCAACAGCATCCCAGATATGCTCGATGGGATTCATGTCAGGGCTCTGGTCAGCTCAGTCGTTGGACCTCTCCTGCACGCTCCTCGAACCATTCGCGGACGACATTGGAGCGATGTGGTGGAGCATTGTCATCTTGGAAGACTGCTACGTCGTCAGGTGTTGAAATGTCAAAAACGGGTGCAGATGGTCTCCGATGGCTTATCCAATTAGCTTATCCAATTAGCTTGCACAATTAGCTAATCCATTTATCTGTTTGATAATTAGTTTATCCAATTACTTTAAAATATATTTCCGTTTTGGGTTCGCTAACCATGGACTTAAACCGTGGTCATCGAGCGTTTATGTTAAACTGCTACTTAACGTCTGGTTAAGTCTTAATCTCGCTTGGTGCAACGCAAAAGATTTTAATCTGGACTTCAACTGACGTTGTTGCAAGCGGCCGTTAGACGAACTTTCTCTATAGCTAATGTCAACAACTGAGGATCACATCTTACGAAAAATCTTTATTCTTACTCCCATTTCCTCACTGTCACGTGATTTCGCGGGCTCGACGCTGTAGTTCAAGAATTTCTGAAACAGGAATTTTTGTTCGGGCTCGTACACACCCCCTTCCGTCAAATGGATCGACCGGAATGGCTTATGGAATTCAAGCGACGGCTCGGTCAGAGCTTTGAATGCAGTAGAGCTGAATCCAGTCGGGAAATGTTCATAGTGACCAATTTGCCTACTCCAATGAATGTTAAACGGGCACAGGTTCCGACGTTTATTCAGCGATACCGAATAACTCTTTTGCGTCGAATACTTTAATAAAGAACTGGCGTATAAATCTCAAGTATGAACTCTGTTATTGCTAAGAATTAGTGATGTCAAGATCCGGATAATTCAAGATCCGGATATCCGGATCTTTTTTTCGGACCTAGGTCCGAGATCCGAGAACCGGTTGTTGGTCAGAAATCCGAGATCCGGAACTTGGATCCGAGATCTCTGATCCGGATCTTGGATCCGAGATCCGAAAATCGGATCCTAGACAGGAAATGGTGTATATGCAAACTGTTTCTGAAAGCAGTTTATAAAAGCTTTTATTAAGTGATAGCCTAGTCCTCTTAAATTCTAATTAGTCTTAATACGCATCCAGCGAAAGGATCCGAAATCCGGATCCAATATCCGAGATCCGAAATCCGAAATCTGGATCCGACATCAGAGATCCGAATCCGGATATTATCAGATCCGAATCCGGATGTTATCAGATCCGAATCAGAGATCCGGATCCAACGGACATCACTACTAAGAATGAATATACGTTGTCTTTAGAGCGGGGAGAACGGAGCGGACATTTTGAACCAAGCACACAGAATGTCAACGCATTCGATCATCCCCAAACACTATGGATGAGGCATTAATGGCCCGCCGTATTCATCTGGTCCAAAAATCTGATACGGAAGATTCAAATTCAGTTACAAATTAGTTATAAATGTTGCCAACAGGTGGCGCTGTTGTAAATAGCGTGCTGAAAATTTCATTCTTCGTTTGCGCCCTCTCTGTGCTCCAAAAGTGAACATTTTCGATGCTGCTTGCAAAGGACTTCATAGCCTATTTCTCGGACTCCGTACTGCGATAACAGCGTACAGCGCCAACTGTCGGCAACTTTTGGAACTAATTTGTAACTAAATTTGAAACTTCCGTATCAGATTTTTACGGCCTCCGAAATAAACATACCACTGGTTTCATTTTTCTATCGATCACAGTTTCCGTCGGTGTATATGATTAAGAAAGAATTAATCAAATTTCAAAGATAAAATTGTAACATAAACCTCGACAATTAAGGTCATCGGAAAAGGAGCCACTTTATTTGCGGACATGAAGTAGGAGCATGACAACTTAGTACACACCATATGTCAAAGGCTAGGTTTCCTATTGTTAATCTTTAAAGTTTGCCTTGCGCCTTTTCAGCTTAATTAGCTGAAGTCACGATTAGGAGGCAAGCTAACAGCGTTTCGCTTTTAAATTACTGCGTTGTTATATAAATAATTCAAAACACGGGAAGCTTGAAATCAGTTCCATTAACTCAAATATTAACGTCTGCGAATCTCGCTCCAAGTTTCTTGGAAAACTTTAATGATGACAGGCTGTATTTTGAAATTATTATATTAAGCTGTTTTGTTTATTTTAATGTGACGCTTTATAAATATTAAATAACCTATTATCAAAGGCTCTGTTTTTAGAGTTAAAAGGAATGTTTAATTTAATTGGTTGACCTGAAATTAGTAACAAATATGGACTGATACTGTTTTAAGCATTTGACTTATTACAAGGAGATTAAGTTTATGTGTTTCAATATATAATTTACAGTTTAAAGTGACCCTAACAAAATAGACATAACAAGAAACGCCCTCAACACAAGTGTTATATGTCATTCGATCGGTAATCATTAGCTCTAGTTGCGGTGCCATGGCTAAAAGCCATTACGTTACTTAAATCAATACTACCACTTACGAAGCGCTGCCATGAGCAAATGTTCCAAGATACACTGGTGGTCAAAAGTTTGGGGTAACAGGTAAATAACTGATATTTTTTACAGTAAAGTACATGAATATTTGTCCATTGATTTTTTGGAATGTGAAGAAGTGTCTTAAGATGATTTCTGATGAGAAACGAAGGAAATTCATGCATTGTATGCTCAACACAACAACTTCAAGCGAGAAGCTGAAATTGCTCATGTTGGCTACAATACAGTAATCATGGCAAGTAAAAATGAAAACAGGAAGACAGGAAAGAAGATGGGAAACCCATCTGCACTTACAAGACGGACAAAATCTCGCATAAAACGCCATGAGAGAAGAGGAATAGCAGCTGGCCACATTGTAAACAGTATGCGCATCGAAGGCTTCAACCAGAACCATTGCAGCGTGAGAACTTTCACTATGAAGCTACTGAAAAATCACTGCCATTAACACCAAAAAATAAAATAGCAAGACTTCAATTTGCTCAGAAACACATCATGAGAAGACTGATTTTGGGTTGATGGTATTTTCTGATGAAAAACGATTTTTCCATGGATGGACCTGATAACATGTGCAGTTATGTTAAAAACCAATTGCTCTGGTCAGAAATAAGCACCAAATGGGAGGAGGAGATGTGATGCCATTAGGTGCCATTTCAAACACGGGTCACCTGAAGATAAAAGTAATTGAGGGCAAATATACGGCTACCAATACTTAGAAGACCTTCAAAGCACATCCATTCTTTTCTGCAAGTGACACTACAGACAAAAGCAATGGGTATGGCAGCAAGACAATGCATCTATCCACACAGCACGAATTTTTACTGAATGATTTTCCACTAACAAAGTTCGTACACTAGACTAGCCGGCAAGGAGTCCCGACCTCAACATTATAGAAAATGTTTGGCATCTTATGAGCCAGGATATTTATGCTGACAAACAGTATTCAACTCGTATGCAGCTAATCAATGCAATTGAGGCCTCCGCTGTTAAAATAGCACCAAACACCATCAAGAAGTTATTTTCATCAATGCCAAATCGTCTTCTTCAAGTTATAAAGTCAAATAGCGGTCAGATTTCATATTAATTTCCTTTACTTTTGATATCTTGATGATTATTTACCTGTTACCCCAAACCTTTGACCAGTGTAATTTGCATTATTTGGATGTAACTTAAAAACAAATTAAAAGGTCAATTATTCAATTGTCAATTTTGATATATTCAATAGGAAGTAAAAAGGTGTCATAACAATAAAATCTCTAAATAATTGTTTTCTTAGAAAACACACTTAGCCCAAACTTTTGTCCACCAGCGTATGACATCAATGAGAAATCCAGATACACTGCTTTGCAATGAAATTGCCCTACCCACAAGGAGTTATCGAATGAGCCAAAACTCACCTTTATTACGTTATGGAGCCAAGACATGCACTCGTTTGTACAGGGTGTCCCAAGGGAAATCGGCATCAGTAGGTTGTGGCACCACCTCTAGCGGCGATGTATTGTTCCAGCCTCAGGTGTAGGTGATCACACAGGGGGCGAATGTCATCTTGGGGTAGCGTGCTCAATTGGCGATAGGTCTGGGGATCTCGCGGGGCATGGCAGGCAGTTGACGCTGAAAAACTGCGCCGGGTATGGTGTGCAGAAAGGGCAGTAATACGGGCTGCAGAATCTCTGTGACGTACCGTGCTACTGTCAGCGTGCCTTGGATGGTGAATAAAGACGTTCTGGTATTGTAGCCGATGGCACCCCCAAACCAAGATCCCGCTACCACAAAAGCGCCACACCCGTCCGCGTCTGTAGTCGGTATCCAACAAAAGCGGAATTCGTCGCTGAAGACTATCGGGCGCCATTCCATCCGCCAGTCCACTCGTTCACGACACCATTGCAGTTGTATCGCGCGATGCTCAGGTGTCAAAGGAAGACACAACAATGGACGCCTGGCAGACATTGTCGCGGCGTGTAACCGGCGTGCTATTGTCGCGATGGACACTGGAGCAGTACCGGGAATAGTGATGATTCTATCCGCTAGTGCTGTTCGCAGTATCCGCCAATCGGTACGAGCTGACGTGCTTCTCCGGGCCCCAGAGAGACCAATAATCCGTTCAAAGTCCGTTAATTGCGTGAACGGTTGTCGTTGTCGTCGTCGCGGCATTGAGACGGTTGTGCGGATTACAGTTCTGTACGTTAACGAGGCAGTTGCTTCCTCCCTACTCCGGACACCCTGTATCAACCCAAATGGTCAGGTCCCGTGAGCATGCACCTAATCGTTTACTAGTCGGAGGCAGACGAACCCCCCCCCCCCACACTAACTCCTTGTTGGTGGGGCAACTGCATTGTATTAATGAATATTCCGCAGCTATATCAACACAGTTCCGATGGGGGATTCCAATTACGCAATTCCTCCATAATACATAATAAACCATTAAGGAATGACATAACCAAGTACCGAAAGGTTAAACTAAACCATTCGCGGAACTATATTATTAAACCGCCCTATGTTAACATTGGAAGTTTCTAATGGACCATTATGATACCATTAAACCCCGTACCTTTGAAATGACACATCATTCATGCAATATTTTAGCATTGAATGTTCCAATGAACCATAATGGTTCCACTAAACCAGGTACCTTGAAACCAATTTCGACTATCGTTAATTTTACGTTACATTCATTCTTGACACATCATTCCAAGTTCTTTGATATATTACATGTCATATTTTAGCAGTGAAAGGTCCAATGAACCATCATGGTTCCACTAAACCAGAATGGTTCCACTAAACCAGGTTCCTTGAAACCAATTTGGACTATCATTACTTTTACGTGATATTCATTTATGATACATCATCCCAATTTGTTTGATATATTACATGCCATATCTTATCATTGAAAATTTTTGAAGGTGTCATAACGGTACCATTAGTGCACGTGCCAATGTTTCGATTGCAACAATTTTCAAAATGGTTCATTTCCTGAACCATATTTATTGGCCGAAATAGTAATTTCTATTCGCTTGTATCTCGTCATTACGATTTGTTTGATATATTACTCAATATTTCTTCCCATTGAAAATTGCTGGGCGGGAAAATAGAGGTACCATTTGTGCACGTGCCAATGAACCGATTTAGATAATATTTATAACCAGTTCGTGCCATGAACCATATTCATCGACTGACGAAAACAGATTTTGAAAATCTTTAATAACCTCGGAGGAGTTTGAGTTACAGACAGACAGACAGACGGACGGACAGACACGTTTCCCCACACTGATAGCATAAAACACCTTTCGGTACTTAATAACTTGCTAAAGTCGACTGATCTGAACCCACCCTTTTTTCGGCCATGGGGGTAAAACCATTCTTTTTATCTTTATTAAAGTTTTGTGCAAAATGTATGCGAGTTTATATATATTGGTCATAAATATGGACAGAGATCTGGACTATTTTAACGAATTTTACTGAAAAATCTGAATAAAATTGTCGTCTACTTACATTTTATTTATGCGGGTGGAAGAGCCAGAGAGGAGGATTCTACTCTAGATGTGAACGCAGAACACCTGCAAAGACCTTTGAAAAAAAAAACCCAGCCACATTCCAAAGGTTTTATGGTCTGAGAAAGAATTTCTACTAAGGCAATACAGCCATAGGCTTTATCGAGCCAGAAGCTGCCAAAGAGAGCGAACCTCCTTACACAGTTTCTAACAAGGATAGACCGACTATTATATTCAAACGATGAGGTGTACGCTTTAACGACAAAAAGCTATACCGATCTAATTATGAAACAGTTATATCACGATCATTTTAACCAGAAAATAAGCAGGGAGTGGTTCCTTTGCATTTTTAATGAGAAATAGCGTTGCTCTAAGCACCGATAGCGCAATTTAAATGACGACGACGAGGAGGACTCGTATTCAAACTCCTATCGTCCAGTTGGCCTGCAACTTCAATTAATCCTAGTTTAAGCGTCCTTAATTTGTGAATCGTAATGTTCATTGCTCTCATTACACTCAGATTCGAGTGAGCAAGTGATTATCATTTCTCATTTAGCAAATTATTATTTTCCTCAGGAATGAATCTTTGATGGGCGATGCGCCATTGCATAGTGGGTTTGTGTCGGAGGTGACGATGTGGTTGGAGGCAGTTTTCATCTCCCACTACTGGTGGATGCTATCTCGAAAATTCTGAATTTTCCGGCTTTATATTTGGATTTTCTTCTGTGTAAGACAACTAAGATTTCTGATATAGAGTAGCTTCTTAATAATAACATTCCGATCGTCAAATGAAGAGTGTAATAATTTTTTTATACAATCAAAAAAATAAAAGTTTTTTTTACATAATTTGTTAGCGTTCTTACATACACTACTGTTTATAAAAATCGCAACACCCTGATGGAATGGTCTAATCCATATGCAATTTGCAATATTTGCATACAATGGGTCAGAGTATAAATGATTAGATTTTCAAAGTAATTGCTTGAAAGAACACCATGCCTCGACGACGACGAAGGGTACCATATCAACAGCTGACAGACTTTGAAAGAGGACGCAGAATTGGTCTGCGTGAAGCGGGATGGTCGTATCGTGACATTGCTGCTCGTGTAGGACGTAATGCAACGACAATTATGCGTGCATGGAGGCAGTGGAGCGAAGAGAACAGGGCACACCGAAGACCAGGCTCAGGAAGATCCAGCACGACGACACCGCGAGATGACAGACACCTCTATCGCATGTGTGTAGCAGATCGTACAGCCACTTCCACAGTGGGGTGCTACAGTAGGCAGGACAATGTCTGCTAGCAGTGTACGACGCCGTTTGATTTCCAGAGGATTGATGGCACGAGTACCATTGTTGCGGATTCCTTTGACTCAAAACCACCGGCGCCTCAGGTTGCAATGGGCCCATCAACCTCGCCCTTTTCCAAGCACATCAGACGCCCTTGTTCCCCTGGCCTGCTCGTTCACCAGACATGTGCCCAATCGAACATGTGTGGGACAGGGTTGCTCATCGATTGGCTCGTCAGACTCCTGCAGCAGCAACTGTGGATGAACTGTATACCCGTGTAGACAGAGCATGGCAGGACATTCCCCAGGCCCTTATTCAGAGCTTGTTTGACTCAATGCCACGACGTTTTGTTACACCCGATACTAATGTGACAATAAAACGCATTGTATTGACCTGAAAATCTAATGGGTTTTTTTCTGACCCATGATATGCAAATGCTCCAAATTTAATGCAGATTGGGCTATTCCATCAGGGTGTTGCGATTTTTATAAACAGTAGTGTATAATCAAAACTCAGGGGTAATCTATTGTTGAAGCGTTCTGTGTAAGCGTATATTGTTTTTTCTATAATCTATTGCTAGAGCAGTTCTAACAAGTCAGGCAACCGAAATGCCCAGGACCGATAGGATTTTAAAGCATTCGAGAATAAAAAGGAAAGTATTTGATTTATAAAGAAGTCTTTGGTTGTAAGAATAGATGAGGTTACTTCTAAAGGAAATGCATAGTTCAAACTCATTAAAACTACCTGAAAAGTTTAATGCAGAAAGTAACAATTCTCTATAGATTCAAACATATAAGAATCCTTTAACTTGCAAGCATTCCCGTTTAATGAAATAAGCGTTAATTGTTGAAGCATTCTTTCTTCATAAATAATTGCTAACGGTTTTCTACGTAACCATGTACTATTGAAGCGAACGATTAGCTACCAGCTGTTGTTAAAATTCGTCTAACACACATTAACTCTTGATAATATAAGGCGGAAGTAAATGTATGCCATATCTTAGCATTGAAAGTTTCCAATGGTTCAATAATGATAACTTTAAAACAAGCATCATGGAACCAATTTCGAATATCATTAATTTTACGTTATATACATTCATGACACGTTCCTTCAAGTTGCTTGATATATTACATGCCATATTTTGGCATTAAAACTTCCAATGAACCATAATGGTTCCACTAAATCCAGGTTTCTTGGAATCAATTTTGACTATCATTAATTTTACGTTATATTCATGCATGACACACCATTTCAAGTTGTTTGATATATTACATGCCATATCTTACCTTTGAAAGTTCCAATGACCCTAATGGGTCCTCTAAATCAGCTGCCTTGGAACCAATTTCGACTATCACTAATTTTAGGACATATTCATTCACGACATATCATTCCAAGTTGTTTGATATATAACATGCTATATCTTAGCATTGAAAGTTCAATGAACCATAAATCCAGGTTCCTTTGAACCAATTTCGACTATCATTAATTTTACGTTATATTCATACATGACACACCATTCCAAGTTGTTTGTTATATTACATGCCAAATCTGAGCTTTGAAAGTTTCCACTGAACCACAATGGTTCCAAGAAACCACATACCATTGAACCTATTTTGACAATCATTAAATTTACGTTAAAATTCAATCATGACATGTTATTTCAAGCAGTTTGATATAATACATGCCATATGTTAGCAATGAAAATTTCCAGTGGACCATAATGGTACCACTAAACCACATACCCTTGAACCAGTTCTGACTGATATTGACCATCAAGGAAGACGATCACGTGTCTTCAATTAATTCACAAGCCTTTTCCCTGCTTTAGCTATGGAATGCCAAAGGGAGAACAGTATTTAGCAATTGATGGAACTGTATAGTGAAAAATGTGGTCCCCTATATTATTTTTGACCTTTTGAACCGGAAGTAGTTCATTGATTTTATCCCGCCAACGAACTGTTTTCCGATTTCCGTAAGTCGAAAATTCGTAAGCATTCGAAAGCTAGAGCACCGACAGACAGACAGACGGACGGACGGACGCACATTGTGAAAACGTAAGTACCTATCGGTCCTAATAAACCATTAAGGAATGACAAAGTACCGAAAGGCTAAACTAACCATAATTATCAACTGGCAAAAACAGTCCCCACAGAGTTCGGACGTATCTTTGAACCAATTCGGATTATCATTAATTTTACGATATATTCATTCTTGACACATAATTCCGAGTTGTTTGATATATTACATGCCATATCTTAGCATTGAAAGTTCCTATGAACCATAATGGTTCCACGAAACCAGGTGCCTTTGAACCAATTTCGACTGTCATTAATTTTACGTTATATTCATTAATGACACGTCATCCCAATTTGTTTGATATATTACATGCCATATCTTATCACTGAAAATTTTTGAGGGTGACATAAGGGTACCATTAGAGCACGTGCCATTGTATCTAGTATGCCAATCTTCTTACAGTTCATTCGCGGTACCATATTTATCAATTGACGAAAACAGTAATTACTCCTGTGTGAGCACGAGAATATGTCATCATCATTTTCCTTAAAAAAATACAACCTCGTCTGGATTATACCGGGCTTTGCAAAAGTTCTGTTACACTCGTGACGACCCTCAAAGAAATGGACACGACGATATTCACGATGCAGTTAGACATGTTTTTATTGTGCCATCATGAAGAATGACATTGTAATTAGTCATTTAATCAATGTAGCCACCATCTGCATCAAGAACCCGCTCCAGACGAGGCCGAAGAGCCTTGCAAACTTTGCGAATGTAGTCCTTCCTCATTCTGGTCCATACGCGGTTAACAGATGTTTTCAGCTCGTCGACGTTCCTGTGACGGACCTTGCAGGCCTTCCCCTCGACATGCGCCCACATGCTGTAGTCAAGTGGATTGAGGTCTGGCGACTGCGGAGGCCAAAAGCCCCTCGATCAGAAGGTCATGTTGGACCCCAACCAGTTTTGCACAGTGTTGGCCGTGTGGGCAGGGGCACCGTCCTGTTGAAAGATGTAGTCCGCATTTCTTCACCCAGGGAAGGACTTTTGTGGCCAGGATGTCCTTGTAATCAGCCGCCGTTAGCCGGTATCCACTTGGGAACCACACGGCCATTCGACGCCACGATTCCGAGCATCATCACAGAGGCCGGGTGCTTGGTTGTAGACACGTAGCGGACCTTGGAGATGTCCTGGCCGAAGCTTACCACCATGTTTTGCTTGTTGACGACAGGATCGACCGTGAAGGTCTTTTCGTCAGAGAAAATGACAATTCGCTCGCCATGACTCTTCAAGTCGTTGAGAAGACGGCGACAGCGCTCCCGACGTTGTTCTCGTATCCGATCCGTCAGCAGAGGCCCCACGCTCTTTCCACCTTCTTCTTTGACCGCTCTGGACACTGTGGACACCGAAATTTTCTTTTTCTTTGCGAGCGCAGTCATTTTGAGCGTTGAGTCTTGTTCGAAGGCTTTTCTCACTTGAGGTCTACCTAAACGAGGTTGATCTTTAAGATCTCTCCCATTCTTGAGCCTGTCCGCAACTCTGTGGATGGTCATCCGGCTGACTTTGAGGAGCTTGGCAATCTCGGACTTTGTGTGGCCCGCGCGCAGGAGAGCAGCGATCTCTACTCGTTTCGTTTCCATCTCTTTTGTCGTGGACATTAGGATCACTCAGAGGTTAACACGTAATTTCCAATATATTATTTGATCCTTTTGTGGAAATGGAATTATCCAAATCATGAGCAGTCCATTTTTTGGTGGATGTAAAGAGTGTAACAGAACTTTTGCAAAGCCCGGTATTTCTAAAATAACATCTTCTGAAAATTATTTCATGCATTCCATCGATGTCATACGCGAGTTCTTTTGTCAATGGGAAATAGGTTAGAATCGTCCCTAGATTGCTTTTCACGACGTAGAAATCACGAATGACGTCATATTATGACATATTAATTCGAACATGAAGCACTGCTGAGAGTACTTTCAATAATGCAAATGACTTGGTAGATCGATATGAACTCTATCGTCTTTCCAGGCCATTTGATATTTCGATGCACTATTTTGCATCATTAAGCATGAGCGACTTAAATGACGTGAAATCGATCTAAGCATCTGCCCATTATTCGGTTTTCGATCGGCCGAATTCTATATCTGAAATGTATCCGGGAATCCTTTGAACACGAGAATGTTATTGCACTTTGTTGTCATTTGCGAATGACAAGTTTTCTGGAGCTTCCATTCTCGTTGCTTTCCAAGAACTGCATAATGATTGTAAGTGTATCTACGAGGGTGGGCTGAAAAGTAATGCCTCCATGGCTGTAACTTTTTTTATTTTTTAACCGATTTTCAAAATTCTTTTTAGAGCGAAGCGTTAGCGAAGCACAACAATGAAAATTTGCACGTGCATGCGCATGGCCATGGTGATGGTCAAGAAAAGATAATTTTTCAAATCCGACCTACCGTCGAGGAATAATCACCCTTCAATTGGTCCCATAGGAATGCATTGAGAAAAACGTAAACAAACATTGCGCGTGCAAATAGAATTTTTGACATACAAAATACGGCGAAGCCCTTCGCAAATTTTGCTCTGCAGATTCGATTTTTAAGGCCAAATTTCGAAGTTCTTAGAACTTTTATGCTTACACGGAATCTTTGGACAAGCAAAGGCCTCTGTAACGGTGTGGTTGTCGACATTATCTACTCGCCAACTGAAACTCGCAACCACTTGAATGAACTACCGATGTGCATTCTCGTCAAATTCGCAACCTATACTGGACCAACATTAACCAATGAAGCAGTTCCCATTTTACCGGTCGCCGTTGGCTTCAAAAAAGGAGGAGTATCTTGTACGTGTAAGCAATTTCCGCTTAAGTTAGCCTATGCAATCACCGTACACAAAGCACAAGGAATCACTGTTGAAAAAGCAGTCATAGACATTGGTGATTCAGAATTTGGACTTGACTTATCGTACGTGGCATTTTCACGAGTGAAGACCATCAACGGTTTCTTGATCGAACCGGCATTTGCAAAGCCGCGGTTGATTAATATCAAGAACCATGCATCGTGGAAGGTTAGGCGTGAAGAACTTGCCAAATTACGCAGTTTAAAATGAAACTGTTTCAACAATAAAAATTAATATCAATTTAAAGAATTTAGTTAGTCATTTTCTTAACAATCAATAACGGTTCGCTCTAAATTATTGGTCAAGAAAGCGCTCCGCGAATCGCAGTCCGCCCTAGTTGTATCTGGTACTCCCATTTCTCCTCTATGTAATGCACTATTCACTTTTCGACTTAGTCCCCATCCCTTTCCACGCATTGTACCAACGCGTGACTAGTCGGGTGAACCCGTCGGAGAGGAATTCCGGGGTTGTCGTCGACACGAGGATTGAATGGCAGCTTTGGATCCTCTTCTGCAGCACGATAACGCCATACATCAGAGGGGGTTGCAGCGCCTACAGTTCAAAGATGAAAAACTGCAGTTCAAAAATGAATAACTTTGCACCTTGCGACTTTCACCACTTACCAAAGAGGAAAGAGCACCTTAAGGGGCATGAGTTGCGTTCTGACGACGAGGTGAAACCTGCCGTTCGGTCTTGGTATCGACAACAACCCTGGAATTCCTCTCCGACGGGTTCACCCGACTAGTCACGCGTTGGTACAATGCATGGAAAGGGATGGGGACTATGTCGAAAAGTGAATAGTGCATTACATACAGTGCGTCTCAAAAGTTTAGGACATCCCAAACTTATTACTCGTCAGCTCGATAACAGCGCCTAAAACTCT
>JAHWFO010055480.1:0-10376 GCA_023313115.1 Rhysida immarginata | reverse complement strand
CATCTGTCAAATCCTATATAAACGTGACATATAAAGCCCGAGAAGATTACAACTTAAAAGGGAATATTTCTAGAAATTGCAAGAACGGAAGATGGAATGGACGTCCTCCTACTTGCATTCGAACAAGAAATGATAAAGGGAACAAAAAAGATTTTGGCAATTACATCGTAACATACTCTTCCCGTAGTTGTTTTTATTTTGAATTCTTTTCGCAGAGAATTTTATCTTCAACTATGTCGTTTTTAATTTCAACATATATCAGATCGTTGCATATCAAATGTCGGATTGCAGAAATCATCTTTAATGGCCCTCTAGAAAGGACACCCTCACGCGTGCTATTCGAAATAACCCCCATTGTAATCCAAACATTGTTGCCAACGATTTGGCAGCTTCTCGAGCCCTCTCCGATAGAATCCATGATCACGGGACTCAATCAACTCCCGGAATGCGTTTTCGACGTCTGCTTGGGTTAGGAATGTTTTCCTCCGGAGAAAATTGTCCGGACTCTGGAAAAGATGGTTGTCGGTAGGGTTGAGGTCCGGAGTGTACGGAGGTTATGGAAGCACCTGCTAGCCCAGAGCCTGTAGCGCCTGCACGGTCGTTCGTACAACGTGCGAACGCGCGTTGTCATGCAGCATAAGGACGCCTTTGTTATACACAAGTGCAGGTTGTTGCTGACACAGTTTTGTGTGTATACGATGCAGTTTACGACAATAGGTCGCAGCGGTGATCGTCTCTCTCTGCTGCAGGAAGCTGCAATGCACTACACGACGAATGTTCCACCAAACTGTAAACATGAGCTTCCTGGGGTGTCTACTGACATCTTGCGGATGGTCCTAAGGTCATCTATTGACAGTCGACGCTGATACAGCATGATCCCCTGCAAGGTCCCGAACAGTTTTTGACGGGTCCTGTTCCACAGATCGCTTCAGATCAGCGTCATTTAACAGGCGGTCTGCCGCGTGGCTCATTTGCCAGGTCCGTCACTCCTGCCCGGAATTTTCGGAACCAACGTTGGACAGTACGTTCGCTTATGGTACCTTCACCGAATACCTTATTAATGTTTCGAGAGGTGTTGGATGCAGTGTGATTCAGCCTGAACTCTTAATGGATTATCACACGTATTTCGTATGAAGTCACGACTATCTTCGCTTGGGTTCAAACGCTATTAAATATCATCGCAGTAAAGCAAATTTCAGGCAGCTGGTCGATGATAGGTTTATCTCTGGGAATGTATTTCTTTGTTGCTTGGCACTTGCTACTAAACGTGGTAACCGTGCTGAAACGCGGAACCCATCTCGAAATCCGACATTTGATTTGCAACGACCTGATATTTATTTCTGTCTTATTAATTAGATATTAGTCTTCCAAAATCTTCCACATAAGATGCAGCTTTTGTTTTAAAAAACTTCTATTTCTAACAGGAAATAGGTGTCAAATGTTTCATGAACAAAAATAAAATCTTTAAAATATTTGAATTTAGATTTCTCTCGTCATCCATTAAATGCGATATTTTCTACCTTATATTTTTCAGAAATAAACTCTTTGTTTGTAGTTGCTTTGATATTGTCTTGGTGTGCCTTCATCGGAATTGCCATTTACTTTAAAAAACGTTCGAGAGAGAAAGTGTATGTACACAATGTTATATTCCAGTTTTGAAAATAAAAAGGTTTAGACTATTTTATATATAGCGTGAATACTTAAGCTACAATTGCAATCTTAAGAATCAATATTTTTATTTCCTTCTAGAGAAACAAATTACTGTGAGCCTGAAACACTGCCGATGAATGAAATTGCGGATACTGAACAAACGAACAGTGAACAGCGCGAGAGTGCATATTACGAAGAGATACAAAGTCATCGTTCTGAGTCTTCAGCATCTGACTATGAAGATGGTTACTTGAAGCCAATCAAGAGACTCTGCGACTCGATTCATGAAAACGCTTAAATTGGAAAATGGTCTCCAAGAAAATGGGATGCAGTTTCATGGATACCTCTCGTTGAATACAGTCTTTTACCCCTTCATCTCGATTCCTCACCCATATTAAAAGGTCACATTGCTATCCCTTTCAGCTTAGCCCGTTTTGATCCCAAGAATAATAGAAGAAAATTGAGGTCTTTGAAGCATGTTTGATATTTTCAATACTTTAGAAATTGTAAGATACACACATGTCTTTCATAAAAGAATATCGAAACTGAAAGACAGTATTTTAGAATAAGATAAAAGCATGCTACCTGATTATCTGTTGAAATTCTGATTCTTCGTCTTCTTTTGAATACCGGATTTTGCTATTGCTTCACAAATTTCTTATGAATTATGTGGTTGGCTTTGTTCGCACCACCCACAAAATATCAATTTTTATGATAAAGCTGTCTGAGAGGTTGCATGCAGCACAAAAAATTTTCTGTGTCGAGCTAATGAGTTTAAGAAACGAAATATTAGGATCAAAAGAGTAATCCAAAATGGATAAAGAGACAGAATTAAGACCAAACATTCCACTGCTTTTATATCGTGACCTGTAACATTTGTACATTAAGAAGTAACCTTATAACAGCTCACTATTCTTCCACTGTGGACGATGTGTTAGCGGCGGGCATTTGTAAAATACTGGTAGCACGTAGTGCATATCCGCAGGAACAATTCTTGTTATGCAATGTCTGTGCATAAACTCGGCCTTCTTATTGGCTGTTAACTTTGACACAGCGACTATATAGGGTGTCCCAAATTGATGTATTCACTCTTTGAAACGTTATAACTGAGCAACGAAATGAAATAAAAATCTAAGGCTTGTTGTATTTTATTCCTTAAACTTCCCGTACATGTTCAAAATATCCACCTTCTGCTACAGTACACTCCCAACCAATGACGTATATTAAAGATAGACTCCGAATCCTATTGTTAACAGCGGCAAAAAGTGAAGCAAATTGAGCCATGATAGTTCTGGGCAGGAGTGAGCCGTGGAGTAATTACTTGTCTAGCTGCTTTCTTTATGAAGATTTTGGGCCCGAGGAATAATTAATTCAAAACCATTATTCAAAGTTGCTCTGCCTACAACTGTACAAACAGACAAGAAAAAGTATCAGGAATCATTTTCCACAAAAATAAATCAAAAATACGTAACTAAAATGAAAATACGTTACTGAAAGATAATCGAAACGAAATTGAAATAGAAACCATGATCGAAAAATTGTTTATAAAATATAATAAAATACTTCAAATACAAAGTAAACGAAAATATGAACTTATCACTCCGTAATCGGCGTGTGAAAGAATTATTAATCAGCTACTCTCGTGTTTAGCCATGTGTTTTGTATCAGATTCACTCACTTTCAGCCATGACAGTTCTGGGCATGGAGCTTCCCAATTTGCTTCAAGTTACAACAATAGGATTCGGAGTCTATCTATCTATATATATAAAGAAGGATGTTTGTGGGTCTGTGCGTCTGTGGGTCTGTGGGTGGGTCTGTGGGTGGGTCTGTGGTTCTGTGTGTACGTTTTTTATACAAATCTACAGTTTTATTCCGATCTTGATGAAATTTCGCATACATGACCTTCAAAGCATGAGGAAGGTCACTGTCTACTTCAGATTTCGAAAAAATAATAATTATTGATAAAAAATCGATATTTATGGTTATGGCAGGGCATATTAATGAGAAATATCGCATGACCAACAATGCAAGACAAAGTTTTTGCAACAATGGTATCAACACGCAATTCACAAACACTCTGCACGGACCAACAATATATATCTCATGACCAACAATGCAAATAAAAGTTTGTGCAACAATAGGTATCAACAATGGTTTCAACACGCAATTCACCAATAACAATGAGCTCAAAATGATGATGCAATGATAAAGCAATCCTTTCCAAGAATTATAACAATGAACATAAAATGATGATGCAATATGGATAAGTTTCAATTTGTAACAATGCATAGAATTCCTGTTATTCAGGTTTTTCTTAGAAAAGAGAGTTCTTAGTACTTAATAATTTCTTGAAAATCTTTAAAAATGATCAGTAGCTGGAGATAATGAAGAGTTAGCAGACTATTGAGAAAGAGTGGAAAGACGACAGAGAAAGCAAACCTTTAGCTCCGTGCTGTATTGAGCAAATGGGAAGCAACTAAATAGAAGAATTGGCGACCGCTAGACTACCCAAAGTGACGAAAGGCCAAATTTTGCTTCAACACAACGAGAGAAGAGTGGAAATTGCAACAACATCAAGTGTACATCTGAAGTAAGATTACCTGAGTAAGAAATTATTGGAGCGGTCCATCCATTGTGAGCCTTTAAAAAGATTTTTTTCGAATTTTCATTAAGAATTTTTACTGTATTAATTCTAAGCATTTTCATGTGTTTATTTTTAAGATATTACAAAATTTAATTTAATTTTTTGAGATTGTTCTGTTTACATCCAAGTGTAATAATCCCGGGCAACGCCGGGTACTTCTTCTAGTCTTTAATATACGTCATTGCTCCCAACACCGACGTCTAACATATCAACATACAGACTGGATTGGTTGGTTTAATAGAAATTTTGGCGTCGACTACTAAGGTCATTTTGCGCCTTTTACACAAGTTATATCTTGTAACGTACCGTTTTTTTTTTTTCCCCTGTTTAGGCTTTAGTAGGTCTATCAGGAATTTTAGAGACCCTTTTACTTCTGATTTTTTTAGATCATTGCTGGCTGTGTTCATTTCTGATCACTGATATAGAATACGCTTTATGCGCTTCCCTCCTTCGTTGTGCATTTCTAGCATTCGGATTACCGATATTCCTGGTTTTCTGCCGCGAGGAGGTTTTCCTAGACTTGTGTGTTCACCGGTTGTTTCGGACTCGAGCTATGTTTGTTGGACACTTATTAATTTATTATTACGGAGGTTACTGTGTTCCCCCTCCTCACTTTTTTAATATTAAAGGGTTCACGTGACGCGCTCTGTTCGCGTTGTTCTTGGGTTTTTTGATATCTCATTTGGGGGGTTATTTATTCTATTTGATTTTTGTCCTCGCGCTAAAAAAATTTTTTCTCTTTGGGGATTTATTTATTTAATGATCGCAATTGCGGTTCCTCATGTATCGAGTATCATTTGTTATTTATCCCTAGACGAATTTTTTGCGCTTGACGGACTAATTGATATTTAGTTCCCCGGTGAGTTAATTATTTTAAGTGTCTAGTTTTTAGCTCGTTCCTCGTCGTGTCATTTTTTTTTGACGCTTCATGTTCGTTCTCCGATCGAACTTTTTCCGATATTTATTAAAAGACTTTAGATACGTCTCTTTCTGATTATCCCGTTCGCGATAAGAGTTTTTAATCGCCTATGAATCTCCTTTGAGTCATAAGGAAGATTGGTTTCCGGTTCTCTCCCTTTGATAAAGGATAGATAGAGATTCGCGCCTTTTGCTGTGGTTACTAGATTTATTTATTGTTGAAAAAGGAATAGTTATTTAATTTTTCTTAGTCTGCTTTGTGAGCTAAAAAATAATTTTTTATTATTTCAAAATATTTTTTTATTACTACGATATGTTTACGCTTGCTTTTTACCCTTGTTATTGTTGGATGTGCGTGCGCGCTTTCTGTTCGCTTTGTTTTTGATTGTTTAGGCAGTTTCGTTGTTTTCGGCCGCTCGTTTTCTAAGAGCGACTGGTTGTTTCTTTTCCTTGAACTCGAGTGTTGTACCGCGTGTCCTCGATATTTAAATTTTTTTTGATTTTTGTAATTTTTGGAAATTTTTTTAGAGAGAAGTAGAAAACAAGCGAGAGAGGTAGCAGTCGCATCATGGCTCTCTCCTGGGACAGTGAGATGACTTTTCAGTGGAAGATAGACTTCCTAGCCTAAGACGACAACGATATTTACATTGGTTCATGAATGAAAAGTTCGTGTTTGTATATTATTTCGGCTCATACCCAGTCGCCTCTCAGGATCATGGAATCGAGCTCTGCATCTATTCTAGTTTTTTCCTTTTGCGTGGTTGAAGTTGTTCACGCGCTACGTCTTCGTGGAATCGTCCACTAACTCATCGTTGTCCTATTTCAGTTGCGGATGCGTCTTCTTTTTTGAGATAAGTTTTCGTTCTCCTGTTGTGGATATTTCACTTACGTTCCCGGTTTACCTTCATTTGAAGTGACTTTGTAAAATATCTCGCAAGTTTTTTTATTGTTGTAATATTATTTTTTGTTTCATTTAATTTAATGGACACTCTCAGAAATCTTCCAGAGCCGTTACTTCATTTGTTTTTTTTTTATTTTAATTTTATTATTATAATCAATTCCTTCTGATTAATTGAAATAATATATTTTTTTGTTTTGAATTTTTTTATAATTATTTTTGTTTTCTTTTTTCCAGGACCTTGTTCATGTTGTCGCCTGCGTTCTTCCTTCTCCCACCCTTTTGTTATTCGTAAGTTCCTGCTTTGTCCGTCTTCCCCTTTCGTTTTTTTGTTAATGTTCGTTATTGTTCCGTTGTTCTAGTTTATAATTTTGTATCCCGTTTTTTGGCACTGTCCAGTGGAGGTCCCTGGTTTATTGCTTGTTTTGTTTTACTTTAAATTTTTTCTGTTTTCGTTTAAAATCTTTTTGAATTGTTGATTTTTCTTCCATTATGTTTTTTTTTTATTTTTTTAATGTCTAAAAGAAAAGAAAAAGATTTTTTTTTTACTTCCAGTTTATATTTTCCTGTTATACCTTTTGTTTATTGGTCTGGCCTAATTACAGCGTGGACGTTCCTTCGCAACCTTTCTTGACTTTCACCACTCTACTGGATTCTTCTAGCTCTGCTTGAGTTAACCTTTTCCTCTCGACCAGTCCGCTCGTCACTCGTCATTGGCCGGTCCTTGGATGTTTTGCCCTTGGTTTACCCGTTGCTCCCACGCCTTTACTATTGCAAGATTTTCGTTTATCTCTTCCCTATTCTGAGTCCTTAGTCAATTTATTGCTTTACTCAATTTTTACCTGTGTCCTCTTATTGTAATAAAGGAAAATATTTATTTGGAATTTTTTTATCTATTCTCAATTTTTTTTAATTCTTCGCTCTGTGGTTGGTTTTTGGTGGGGATTAGTAATTCGGGTGTTTATTGAATTTATCTACTTTAGTAGTGGATTTTTTATCTTTGTTTTGGCGGGCTTTACCTTACTTGTCGAATCTTTTGTAGCTTCTTCAAGTAAGTGTTGTTAGTTTATCTCCGCGATTAACCTGTGTTCTTGTTACTGATTTTTCTTAGTCAAGGGGAGGGTTTTTGTTTTATCGGTTTGCTTCGTTAGTGTTGGCTGTACGTGCGGGTAAACGCAGATCGCCTTTACTAGCACGTAACAATCTGTACGCAGCCCAGGACAAACACAAACCTCCATGCCCACGGCGGAATTCGAACCCACGACCAGGCAGACTCGAGAACTAGAAAGCCTACGCCCTAGCCCTCTCGGCCACCTGGCCGGCCCGACTGGATTGTAGCTAATGGAATATCATTGATGGAAAGTTCAATCTGATCTCTTAATTCCGTCAGTGTTTGTGGGTTTGTGGCGTACACCGTGTTCTTTAAAGGTTCCCAGAGGCAGAAGTCGAGAGGGGAGCTTTCCATTAACACTTCAGTATCCACTTATGTTCTTCGAATGAAAGTTTCACTGCCATTTTGGTTTATAAACAAATGAACAACAATGAACGTGTTGCTATGCTTTTCCAGAGCTGTCTGCATCATCCATAAAAAACGTGTACAGGGTATAAATGATCTCTTTCAAAAAGATTACACTACGGTGTAGACGAAATTCAGACGATTAAGGTGATATAAGACATTTGGGGTCGCAAATCGCAAGCAACGCCGTAAATTGAACCTCAAACTAAGATGAATGGCGTGGCGCTGCGTAGCACGAGCCAAATTTGGGTGACTGTGTTCGCGCGGCGAGGCCCGGCTTGGCTTGGCTGGTTCCCCCGCTCCCCACTACCTCATCCCGAAGAGGTCCGTCTTCCACTCCAACGTGACGTACTCTGCTCCAGCGCCAGAGTCAGTAGCACGAGCAGTACCAACCTTGTTTAATACCGATAGCAGAGTACTTCACGTTGGAGTGGAAGGCGGACCTCTTCCGGGTTTTGGTTTGAAAAAACCCTTTTCCTCTGATCTTGTTAAAGAACCGTTTTGTAATAAAAACAAAACAACTATATACGTATTTTTTCTTTACCAGATTCTATGTACCTTAAGCTATTTTTCCACATAGTTTCCAAGTTTATCTAAGTATTTGTCATAGTACTTAATATACTTCCGCATGATCATTTCATTAAAGCTGCCGCCTGTGAAGAAATTCACGCAGTTTTCACTTGTTCATCGTTGCTGAAATGCAGGCTGCCGATGACCTCCTTTAGATCCAGGAACAGGTGCGAGGTCCGGACTGCAAGGCGACTGTCAAGTTGTTAACAACTAATCAGATTGGAAACAACTTGACCACCCGCCTTACAGTCCGGACCTCGCGTCCAGTAGCTAAATTTTGGAACTATTTTTTTCCTTCGCCAAACAAAATTCCATTGCCTCACGATTGTTCTGCTAAAATATCAGGTCATTCTGACGAGTAGTTTTCAAATTATCGATTTTTGAAATCGTAACTTTAATTATATTCACCCTGTATGTAGTAATTTTGTTGTTGTTATTACAAAACGGTTTTTACTTTAAAAATGACCCTCGTACATGTTACATTCACTAAAAATATTTAACGATGTACAGATGGAATGTACTTTAAGATCAAAGGAAGTAAATTTGACTACTCGGATGTAAAAATTCACGATAACTTCTTGTAGATCCAAACACTGACTTTTTCTAGAGGAATTACACAGTCCTAGTGGAATGTGGTAATAAGATGACTAATATGTAGATGTCAAACTTTGAAGATTTTCCTAGATGTTAATTTTCGATGATCTCATGTCCAGAAGTGACCACCATATTCGATAGCAAGTGTGGGAAAAAAGTCAGCTTTGATGGACTGTAATAAGTCATCGAGAATTCTTGCATCCGAGTGGTCAAATTTACTTTTTTCTAACTTAGTACATTCCATCTATGCATCTTTATTATTGGAAAATATATAATTTAGAATAATTCTACTTTCCATTTTCAACGTATGTTTTATAAAATATTATAAACTAGATGGATCCCGTCAATATTTGACGGAAAACAACGCATCTTATTATTAATTTGCATCTCTTTAATTAAAAAAATAAATAAATAAAACATCAGAGCAACAAACAGAATAATCAGAGCTTAAAAATCTCATTATCCACAAACATATTAGATAAAGAAATAGAAATGAGTTAACTAAATATATAAAATCAAAATAGCTTTCCTTCTTAATTCTTACGAAACGCAAATATCTCTGGTTTGGTTTGGTTTGTTTGGTATTAACGTCCTTTTCAACTGTCATGGTCATTTCAGGACCGCAAATTTTGCCTCGCAAGGGTTCTTTAACGTGCAGTCGGCAAACGACTACACGGGACCAACGGCTTTACTTCCCTTCCGAAGGAAGTGCGTGATCTCAAGATTTTCCCCTGAAAAATCCTCGTCGTCCTCGGCCGGGATCGAACCCGCGTACTCAGGCAACAGAGGTAATCACGCAACCACTGAGCCATCGAGGTCGATCAAATATCTCTGAAAGTACAGAGGTCGTTAGGAATCTATGAAAACGATTTACATATGCGCCTTCCGATTGTAGGGCGATACCATGAAGCTGTGCTTCCGGGGTAGCGGGCACTTACAAAACTATCTCCCTGCGCTGTTCAAAGTATCACATTATGCCGTCGAAAATCGCTCCGTTTTGAGAAGGGTACAGTTGGCAACAAAAGTACTTAGCCACCTTGCATAGAAACAACCTTGCAAGGTGGCTAGATACTTTTGTAGCCGACTGTACATAATAGCTCTTTCCGACGCAAAATATAGTTATTTCGCAATTATAAGGACCTGCAAGGAGCGTGGATTTTTTGTGTCGAAGCTGGGGATATACAAGGTACTAAACTGTAAAGGTTTAGCTAGAAGTGGAGCGATTTCAGTGGAGGAAAAACAGCTCAATTCCCGATCCTCTACTAGTCATACTCTAGAGGTGGTCCATAAAGTCCGAGCTCTCCTCACCAGACAGAATCATGCAACGCAGAAGACATTGCAAACAAGGTAAGGACATCTGTTTACAGTGTAAACAATATTATCAACCGGGACCAACACCTGCAAAAGTGTAAGAAGAGCCGCGTTCGCAAACTGACCCACCTCATATCAGTGAACGGCGCATCAACTGATGGAAGCTCTATGAGCGCCATCTAGCCGGTGAAACATGGAAATATATCGAAGCATTCATTTATCTCAGTGACTGCAACAATATTTTATTTTATTTTACGAAGGAAATAAAATGGTAA
>JAHWFO010055477.1:0-10896 GCA_023313115.1 Rhysida immarginata | reverse complement strand
TTTTTATTTTTATTTAATAACTATTATTTATTGTATTCCAAGGTTTTTGTGTCTCGTCCTTTTCTCTTATAAATATCCGTTCATTATAAGATCTTATAAATAATCTATCAAATAATAAATCTTATTCGAGAAATACTATATTGAAAAGAAATTTTTAATTATCAAATCCGCAGCTTGCTTTTTACAAATGATACTGCAAAAAGAAGGAAACTTTTGGTATGGTATCTGTCATCTGGATGTTTTTTGGTTTTTTTTTTGTTTTTTTTTAATCAACATCAAGAGAAATGCAATCTGTATAATATATAGGGCCGTACAAAGATACTAAAACAAGTATTTTTAGAGGTACCCATGGGAAAAGTAGAAAAATAAGTTGGGGAACCAGGGAGTTGCACGGTCCAAATAATGTAAATATTATTACTTTATGAATAATTCAGACAATTATAAAGGCATTTGTAGAAGTTTTTCTAATTTGTCGTAAATGTATTATAATGAACTTTAAGCAAGTATGGACTCTTCAGTATAACTACTTTTTGTCTCCATTTCGCAGATAGTAGATCAGGTCATTTTGTCACTTGAAAAATTGTAAAGCTCAGTGAATGTTTTCTTTTATTTAGGAAGTAAAAAAATTAATTAAAGGAACACTGAAAACACTAATCCACATGATAATTCCACAGTTTCTGGCTTTTATTGTTTAAATTTAGGAAGTAATTTCAGTTCTTATGTATATCAGCATTCCAAATTCTTTTTAAATTTCAAATTTTCTCTCCTCTCTCTCTTTCTCTCTCTCTCTCTGTCAACTTCATGACATTAGTGTCTGTCGAATACTCACATTCTGTAAATAATGTTTATCAATAAAGGCGAAATTTCAAATGAAACTGAAAGTGCACAACTATGAAATCAAATCCTACTACTTTTGGGTTTAACATCATCAGCTTGAGAGGAAACTCCATTTTTCTGAAAAATAAAACATTTCCGAAAAGAGTAAAGTACTTCGTCAGTAAAATGTGATTATGGTTTTAAAAATTCAAAAATTTGAATAAGTCTATTCGAACTTAAAATATTACAAAAGAATGATGCCGATTGAGATCGAAATAGTGATACAATATTCTGAAAAGAACACTGATGGTTATACGATATTATAAGTGGAACGTCTAATTAAATGCAAAGGTTATGGTAAATGTATATTAACTTGTTTAAGTTGTTAGAGAGCTATAGTTCTTCATCCTACGTGAATTTCAGAGAAAACTGAGTGCTTGTCCGCATCTGCCATCTAGTGACCGCTTCGCTAACTTACTTTAATTGAAGACCAAACTTTTCGAGACCATTGTTTCGTTCGTTATTTACGAAATCCGTACTTAGAGGTCCGCTCAGTGCTTTTTGTTGTTGGTTTTTTTAAATCCTGAATACAAAATTTCTCTGATAATTTCCTTTAAGTAGGATAGTGTTTCAAAAGTGTAGTATTACCAGCATATAAATCCTTTATAGACAGCATTATATCCTTAATAGACTCTTGATATTAAATATTTCATCCAATTCAGGTTACAAAAATATACGGATATTTCCGTCATTATCCTTTGATTAGAGCCAGTGGTCTTTAGCGTTTAACCATGAAGGGAGGTCTTCCCTTCATCCATGGATATGACCTGTGTTTGCAGTATTGCTCCAAATATCTAGTGGACTCTTCGCAACATATATGTTCTTTGATGTTTCCAAAATCTGTTCATTTACGCACTCGAATGGCAAGAAGAGAGAGGGATAAAAGCAAAAAAAAAAATACTAATTTTGGTAGATGTATAAATTAATGTTTGCTTTAAAAATCGTGAGAGAGAAAATGAAGGCCGTTAGATACCTCGTAATGCTCTCTCAGAGAATGCAAATGAAAGAAACTGACATACCGGATTAAAAAATATTACAGAATGCTCACTTTCAGCGCTGGTACAAAGAGGCACCAAGAAAAGCAATATACTCTTAAGTGATTCGGCGCAGATCTTCCGGATGCTCTGATTGGATTCTAGGGTGGGTCGACATGGGCGTGGATGTATATTCTGGACATATGGAAAGAGTATAGGCCTGATGAAAGGCGCAAATGACCGTGAATCTAACAATTTAACAGACTAACTATTCTAAATGATAAGAAAACAATTTATCGTTAAAATTTATTCAAATTCACTAAATTTTCTAGGTCGCTTCTTTTCTTTGGATACGCACAATCAAAAAACCAGAGATGGTTTTTCAGTCAGTCATGACAAAATGTCTATATAATGCAATTTTTTGGTAAAGATGTTGACATGAAAAGATAGAAACAATATAAATCAGTCCCATGTGGTCTACTGGCTAGGATACCTGGCTCTCACCCAGGGGGCCTGGGTTCGATTCCCGGCATAAGAATGTTACTTTTGTTTTGTTTTTTTTCGTTATTACGCGATCTTTATTAATTACCGTATATGCTCCAATTTGGCTTCAGAGGGGATGCGGCCAAATAGTAGCCGGCCTCTTTGATATTTGCCCACTAGAATACATTGTAATCGTCCGTATCTTTAACAGTCTTATGCATGATGTGAAATTCAAATAAAGTACCCTAGCTATTTGTAATACAGGGCGAGTTTAAAGTCGCGCACATCAAGGTTTAACTGCCCGTAAAAGTACCAGTTTGAGAATTTAAATGAAAGTAAAGTATCGCAGAGATTAGTTGAAATGTTAGCTTTTATTTTTAGCAGACAAACTTGAAGTGTTACAATAAATGTTTGCTATGACGTCATCTTTCGCGAATGCAAAAGCGTGTTCGTTTTACCAGATTTCGTGAGACTCTGCGAAGCATGGCAGTAGTGACGTAGATTTTCTTTTTCTAACGTCTTTTTTTTATTTTTTTTTTTATTTTTTTTATTTTATTAATTTCTTGGATTTTAAAAACTTCAACAAATTAATTTATTAACAAAAAAAAAGCCAATCAAGAAAAATCACAAAAAAATGAAATAAATTTTAAAAATTATGTCAAAATCATAATTTTTCATCCGTTCTTGCTACCTTCATCCGTTCTTGCTATATTATTATCAGGCTAGATGACATTTATATTAGGCTAAACTTTTGGCGCAAGTGCGTGGAAAGGGACGGGGACTACGTCAAAAGTGAATAATGCATTGCATAGAGGACAAATGTAGCTATCGGGTACAAAAAGAATTTTGAAAATCGGTTGCCAAATAAAAATTTTGTAGCCAAACAGGCATTACTTTTCGATCTACCCTCGTAATTCACTTCAACATATCATTGGAACATATCATTTGTATCCTGAACAGGCCTTATTGATTTTAGACGATTTATTCGATGAAGTGAAAAATAACGAATTTGTTGGAAAAATCTGCATGCGTTACAGACATATCATTTTCTCGGTGTTACTAATAACAGAACCTCTTCGCCCATTCGAAAATCATCTGTACAATCATCTTTTAAACACTCAGTTCATCTTTCTGCTAAAGTCTCCGGGAGACGTTGGACAGATTCGTATCCTAGCATTGCAAACAGGGTATGGTCGTTTACTCATCGAAGCATTTAAAGATGCCACATACGTTTTTCTAAAAATTAAAATACACTAGAAATAACCCACCCGATTGTATAATCGTCTGTTAGATTTTTGACACACATCTCTCTCCATACTTTTGTGACATAGTCCATCGCTGATTTTATATAAATGATTCTAAAACAAAATGTTATTTTTCTTCTGATTTTTATTTGAAATCAATATCTTTTAATCCAAATGAATGTTTATTGATACCTATATTTCTTAATCATTATTTTTTAAAGAATGAATAAGTGCCTGAAACTGTGGACAAGGAATACCAAAAGATCACCTTCTGTATCACGCTGAAGAGGGCAGCCTGGCTGCCGAAATGTGCATCCGTACCAATAAAATTTCTTTATGGAATAGTGGTTTCCGTTTGTTCTTGGCATTATTTTTTATTTATCAAATAATTCAGAAAAATGTTAAATTAAAGGGGCGAACTTTCATTTCAGCTTGGGGGGAAAAAAGTAAGTGTTTAACAGTTGCAACCAATTTTACAGGTTTTCATCTTCCCCCCTCCCCCCCGGCCATAATTCGCTATGAATCAAAGGTAGAACTTTGCACCTTAGTTCGAACCCTGCATAATCGTCAACCGTTTCTGGAGCAATTCCGGGCGTCTTAGCAATCTCCATTCAGCAAATAGCGCCGACGAATTGCGAGGAATGCAAGAGGTAGGAAATCATAATGGCTCTAATTTATAACTGTCAAAACGTGTATATTAACAAAAAGGAAGAACTTTTTGTGAAAGGTAAACGTTATAAAGCAATGTGTAAACTGACTTATGCAAACTTACCAAAAATTAAGCAAAAACTGTGGAAAGGAACAATCAAAAAGGGAAACCTCTAATCCACAAGGAAAATTGAAATACCGGATACGTATTTCGGGTACCAGGTATCCATCTTCAGCTGAGAAAGACAAAAGAAGTATTTTTATTATTTTATTTTTTTACTTTCGCCCCTGAAGATGGTTACCTGGTACTCGAAATACGTATCCGATATTTTAATTTTCCTTGTGGATTAGATGTTTCCCTTTTATGTTCTGCATACTCGATAGAGAGATGGAACTTGGCATCCCGCAGTAAGGATGTTCATAGCTTGACTACAAGATCTTGGTGTTGTTGTAAATACGAGGGGAGATCAAAAAGTAAGTTGCACTAACTCGCCGCAGGAGCGCGCTGTGTGTCGCAATCTTGGGCAAAGCAGAGAAAGGGACATTAACTGCGCAGACGTCGGATAGGACGGTTGCTGTGGTTTCCCGTCTCCTGTGTTTTATGTGACTAGCGGGCTAAAAGCAATGGCGCGTCAATTGGATGTCCACTCCAAACTTGAGGTGCGAGCAGCAGTCCGATTTCTATGGGCCAAACGGGTGAATTGCACGGACATTCATCGTGAAATCACTGCACGATAACGCAACACCTCACAAGGCCGGCCAAACGTGCGAACTGCTGCAGCGATTCAAGTGGAAGGTTCGGCAACATCCTCCATACAGTCCCGACTTAGCGCCATGCGACTTTCATCTTTTCGGTAAGCTCAAAATGGAACTCGGTGGACAACGATTTCGAAACGATGAGGAGGTGAAAGCGGCTGTCACCGTGTGGTTACAAAACGCTGGAGGAGATTTCTATGCATCCGGAATCGAAAAGTTGGTTGATCGTTTGGATAAATGTTTAGGGTCTCTTGGGGACTATGTGGAAAAGTGAACCTACTTTTTGATCTCCCCTCGTATAAAAGGCCCAGATCAACATGGTCCACATTACAAAGGTTTCTCAATAAAAACATAAATTCTGAATTAATAATTTTATTACTTGTGATTTATCAACTGCATTGTCATAGTTAGCTTATCAGTGAAACAATTACTATGGGACAAACTGAATCAAAGTGTAAAACAAAATACACCCAAAATCAGTGAGTCGAATTGCAAAGGTTTTCAGGGGTGACCAACCATTTGTCTCGGGCCAAAATAAATTTCTGAAGGTTTTCAGGGGGCCAAGCATTTGTAATTCAAATCACATTCAAATATTTTATGAAACATTAACCACGTACAATCTTACTTGTTAATAAATTTTACAGTAAATAGTTCATTTCACGGGCCGCAGAAATACCTTTGGTGGGCCACATTTGGCCCGCGGGCCGCAGGTTGGTCGTCCCTGGTTTAGAGGCTATCCTTACAGGTTGCAATTTCGTTTTAAGAGTGTAGTTCACTCAATTCTAAAAAGAATGAGTGCACATCCGCTCAGGCACTTTTATACCTTTTCATATATGCAGTTCATTTGTTTACACTATTCATTACTCGTCTTTGAGTGTTTCGCTTGACTAAATCAAAAGCAATAAAAAATTCTTATTTATAATTCGTTTCTATTGAGAAACCGTTGCAATTCGGGCCCGTGTTGATTTCAGCATTTTATATTCTCATTCCCTTGCCAGCATAATGATATGCCCGCATACGTGCGTTTTATTCCCGTAGCAGTTCTGCTGGCAATGGAGTAGACAAATTCCTTTAAGGGGGGCAGAGGGGGGGGGGGGGAGCGTTATTGTCATTTTCGAAAGTACGCAGCGTTTTTTAACCTTTTTTCCGGTTTGCACTCCTAGGAAAGATTTAGATAAAATTATCACGCTCCATATGAGATTTTGTCAATTAAAAAAAAAAGAAGAAAAAGCTAAGTCACAATTTGCAAAAATTTCCAATTTTTGACCCCTGAAGGGATGCAGCCTCCCATCTGTGGAGGAAACCACAAAAAATAATAAAAAGAAAATTGACTGGAAGCGGCTACATGCTGCGAGATTTCCGCAGAACAAAACTTTATTCCTGCAGTTTCAAGTTGCCCGGGCGTCTTCATATTTTTCCGCAGCTACCGGCGGCAAATAAACTTCCTCTCCCCCCTCTTGAACCGCTGAAGGAAATAACGTGAGGGTAGTCGTAGCCTTTGTATGGATTCTCGCAGAGGTTTTCCCTCGGAACTGCAGCAGAATAGCAGCTGTGGCTCCTGTGGCGTATGAAGCCTGTAAAGCCACATATGAGTCGAACAGAAAATGCGCAAGCGCGAAAGCTGCTAATTGAACCGAGCACTACTCAAAAAAATGTCTCAGAGGCATCTGCACATTAACATCATCGCTCGTAGTTCGACTACCGGTTTATGTAAGGAAAACTAATACATTACCAAATAAAATAATGAACAGAATTAATTCTAAATTTGGTTTAGTAATCCATCTGCTTGTCGGTACTCATAGCGCGCTTTAAATAAAGAAAACCGTTTAAAAGGTAACCTTTATTGAAATCATATGCATGAAACCAGAGCTTAAAAAAATGGATACTATGGCAATTAGTATAGTTCTGAACACCTATAACCCATATATTTACAGCCGGCTAGGGCATAGGCTTTCTAGTTTTCGAATCCGCCTGATCGTGGGCTCGAATCCCGCCGTGGGCATGGATGTTTGTGTTTGTCCCGGGCTGCGTACAGATATAACTTGTGTAAAGGCGCAAAATGGCCTTAGTAGTCGACGCCAAAATTTCTAATAAGTCACAAAAATTTTTTCTCCAAGTTCCAAGCATCCATTCGACCGTTCTTGCGTTTAATATTCTCTCGTAATTCTATTTGGGACGATTTAATTGAAAGCGATGAATTATTTCGGACAGGAAAAAGGATGGTCGCGATCCTTAACCATATATTTACACGTACATTATGTAATTGTGAAGGCTAAAGCGTCCCTCATCTTTATAAAAATAAAGAGAGGGAGGGAGAGAGACCAAAAATATGTGATTGAAAAGATTTAATTTCATAAAAATTATAATTTCTAATTATCAAGTTTAAGAGCACTGTTTTGTCCAAATCATTAAAAGGATTTGGGGATTATTTTGAACGATTGAGAAAGTAAGTTCTCTCCTATTGCTATTTTTCGGTTTATACTTTTTTTTTTTTTGTTAACCATATGGCAACCATGAATAGTTTTGGTTTTATCTTTATAGATGTTTTGAACAGAGTTAATTTTTAGGTGCGTTTGCTACTGTGAATCTGCCCACCTCATTAGTCGTTTCTTGAATGTTCCAGCCCCCATTTTCATGTGTGTAAATCACGTGACTGCAATCGCATTTAATGGGATTTTTTTCTTCTGAAAAATGTTTTAATAGCTGTAAGCGTTTTCTTCTGTTTTTTTCTTCATTAATTAAAATAGCTGTAAGCGTATATAGAGTGTAATCATTTTTCTTTTCTATAGAAAACTCATCCCGCAGATGCCATTTCATGGCACCAAAATGAGGGAGAACCTTACATCACAGATATATATTTACTATATATCTGTGCTTTACATGCACACCGAAATTTCGCGATTTTGTCACGTGACAATTAAATCTCTGCAAATGTTTAAAATTTCGCCGTGTGTTTTCTTCTTTTTAAGAATCGGACGCAGATTCTTACTTTGTATGATAATAAGTCTGATAAAGAAGAACGACTGAAATAAAAATTTTTCATTGCTTTGTACGAGGGGTCTGACAATCAATAAAATTATGGCAAGATTCAGGAAATTATTAACGGATTCAAAGATTTGTCAGAATTCCCAAAATACTCCGAAGATTCACAGATTCGTGTAAGATTTACTTAAGATTCAACGATTAAACCGAGATTTACTGGAGGAAATTTCGAAATAAACAGACGCTTATCACGTTATTTCGATATGGCAAAACACGAAAAATAAAGAACACCAAATAAGAATGAGCAACCTATCATTAAAAAGTTTATATCTCCTTAAGGATTGGACCAATTTTGAAAACTTTTTCAAGTTTATACTAATTATAGTCTAATATAAGCACATATGTAGGTCGCGTCGGTATCGACAGTCATATATAGATATTGAATGTCGATTAACGTTAATTATGATTTTTCGATATTATCCGTCGAAATATAAAAATTTATTGATTTCATGAGTACTATTAAACTGTTTTGATTCCATTTTCGCGATATAGCATATTTTGGAAATTCTGTTTTTGGCCGATATCAGGAAATGTTGGTCACACAGAAATTTGGATGCGATATTGATAATCAATGATGAAAGACACATTTATTTCATATATCATATGTCCCGAGCTTAAAAAAAAAAGGGCGGACAGACGAAATATAGAATTCAGTAACTAATTTTTTAAAGCTTTGGTATTGTTCTTAACAGTTTTCCATTTACTTTACCCAACGCTGGTCGGTAGTGGGGTTGGCTTATGTAAATCACAAACGAGATAAATTTAGTGGATGAATATCTTAATAATTTACCTAGCTTGATGTCAGTATATCTTTCACAAAAAAGAATAAAACTACGAAGAACCAAAAGATATTTAAATTGATTACCGAGCAGCAAGCTGAAGTCAATAATTGAAATTTTATTGCTTTATTAAAGTTTAAAATGAAATCCCTTTTTTTGTTCATATCAATCTGGCTCGACCTTGACTCGCTTTGACTTCCATAGCATATTTTTTATATAGGCATTTTAGCCCAGTGTTTGTTTCGCGACCCTCTTTCACACCTAAAAATTCCAAAAGACCCCCAAAACACGGGTGTCCTTATGTTCTATATGGTCCATGTTCTAATATGTTTTATCCGAGGGGTCTGACATTCAACAAAATTATGGCAAAGGTTCGTGAATCTCGATAATTTGATCAAGACTCAGAGAATTGTTAACAGATTCAAAAGTTTGTCGGAATTCCTGGAATCCTCCGAAGATTCACAGATTCACTACGTGATTCAGAGATTCGTGTAAGATTTATTTAAGATTCAATGATAAAACCGAGATTTACGCGAGGAAATTTCGAAATAAACAGACGCTTATCAGGTTATTTCGCTATGACAAAACAAAATACACGTAAATAAAGAAACTAGACTCCGGTATTGTTCTTAACAGAGTTTCCAACACTGCTCACATTGGGGTTGGCTTATACAGAGTGAACGAAAACAATAGGGACAAACTTCAAGAAACAAAAACAATCACATACAAGATAAAAAGTATCGGGAACAATTTTTTCTTGCGTGACTAATGTTCGCAACGCGCTCGCACCAAGCGTGCTCGGTGGTGTGGGGTCTGACCTTCAAAATGCGCCAAGCGTCAGACGCCTGCGAGCATTTATTCAGGCTAGATCTAAGTTTTAGTGGACTCCCAGTCGAGTGCCTCGGTGCAAGCTCAAAATGTACCGAACAATTGAACAGCGGTACGCCATCAAATTTTGTGTTGGACGGACTGGGGAAATCGGGCATGGAGACGTTGGGCATGATTCGCCCAGTGTTCAAGGATGAAAGCATGTTACAAATTGCAGTTTTTAAGTGGCACAAGCTCTTCAAAGATGGCCGAAAGGGTGTGGAAGACGAGACGAGCCCCATGCTGGATGGCCGTCAACGTCAAGAACCGACGACAATGCAACGTGTGTGAAGTGCCACCTGAAAAGAGAAGGGTCCACTGGCTGAGGCCGGCCATAGCCAGAAATTGGAAATTGCATCACAACAATGCACCCAGCCACACATGCTCCAAGGTGACCGACTACCTGATGCTAAACGGCATCGCGATGATTTCCCAACCCCCTTACAGTCCCGACTTGGCACCAGCAGACTTTTTCCTATTTCCGAAAGTGAAATCCTCCCTCAAAGGACACCACCAAGGGACCCTAAGTGCCGTCGAAGAAGCTTGCACGCGTACCCTTAAGGATCTTCCAGAATCTGCCTACCAGGAAGCTTTCGAGCCGTGGAAAAGCCGCTGGCAAAAGTGTCGACGCTCAAGGGATGTAATTTATTTTGAAGAATTTTAAGGTTTTGTAGCAATATCTGAAATAAATCTATTTTTCCGAAACCTTTCCCGATACTTTTTATACTCACCCTCTATGAACATATGGTCAGAAATGGACGGTTTGCCCGTACAGAACATGACATAACTGTCGCAATAATTGCGCTAACGTTGCAAAAGATGTTCGAAGCGGCCTGTTCGAGATGCAGTGCAAGAGTTCACACGACAAGGGGACCCCTTCTCACACAAATCCTGAAAGATTGTTGCAGATGTTTTGTGAAACTCATTAAACACTTTACCTTGCAGATCTTGTCATTATATCTTCACAACCACATTCATGACACAAGGATAAACAAATGAACGGATACGGAAAGGCTTAACCAGACAGCAAATCGATCTTCACAGGGTGAATCGCTCCCATAGCCAAAAGCAGGAACTGTTTTCTCGTCTCGTTTTTACGAGAATCTTGTTCGACATATCAACTCGAAAAATCAGATTCAGGATTCAAAACATGGAATTCAGAACAGATTCGGTGAGACTCACAGATTCATTTTACCTTTGTCAAAGATTCAGGGTATTGTCAGACCC
>JAHWFO010055476.1:0-12627 GCA_023313115.1 Rhysida immarginata | reverse complement strand
TAAATCATTAGATGGTCAGTGAGGGTTTTAATGGTACGCCTACCTCAGCTGTTCGAATTAATGATGAAAAATAGGAAAACGGCGCAATTGGTTAGCGCGTTGGCAGTCCGAGTCAAAGGTTCCTGGTTCGAATCCAGGCTGCGGATTTTTCTTTCCTATTTTTCATCATTTTTTGTTTGTTTGATTTTTATTTTTGGCTTCCACTGACACCTTCCCCAAAGAACAGATTGATATTTAAAAAAAAAAAAAAAAAAAAAACTGTTATACTTATAATCCATCACAGGAAGCGATTCTCGAATTTCTTGCAGCTTAATCAGGTCAGGATTTAGGGAATCTTTTCGTGTTCTCATTGCATTAAAGAGGTTTTGGTTCCTACTCTCCTCTTCCATTTCATCTACATGAGAAATCAGAGCTATCAACTAAAGCATATAAGGAAACAAATCCTAATTGAGATCAATTTTACTAGAACTGAGTACAGTGAGCCACCATTTAGAAGATTAATCAGTAACAATTGGTCCAAAAGTAACAGAAAAATAACTGCCAAGTAAATGCATTAAAATTTGGTACTGATTTTAAAACCTCTTAAGCTGAACTTCTTACTAAGAAATAAATTATTTCATTACTGCAAAAAAAAATTTTAAAAATGGCAATAATGGAAATACATTGACTTATCAATTTAATAAGAAACCATACCTCAAAACGCTGGTTCATTCCATGTAAACATAATGATCGAATGGGTAGCCAATGAAACAAACATACGATGGAATGATATCTTAAGCTTCAGTTGGAGCAGTGATAACAGAAGAATAAATGAAGAGGATGATTTGAGGGACTTCAACTGAAGAAAAATCACCCTTTTATGATACTCACATACAAGGGTGTTTAGGCCATACAATGAATGATATAAAACAGGGAAGCATGCAGCTTGAAACCACGCAGTGAGCAATACTGACAAAAGGTTCTCCAGAATCAAAACAAACAAGCTAAGGACCATAGCAAGGCAAATAACTGCAGTTTTAAATGATGGTGCAGTGAGGTGCATCTCAATATCACATTCCACTTGGCTATTGTAGCAGATGACCATAGTGCAGAGTACCACTGCCTTCTGCAAAAAATAAGAAAACACGCCTTCTGTGGGAATGAAAACAAGTCTTGGGCTCTTGATTATTTGGAAACTGGTTGCATGGCCAGATTTTTGTTGCACCATGGAGATGGGAGTCAGGATTTGGCAAAAACAGAATGAATTCATGCAATAATGTACAAGATGGTGGTGGCAATATTACAGTGAGGAACAGTTTCATGGAAATGGTCACCTCGTATCTGTAGAGCAGTCCCTATACAGCATAGCATCTCAACAATCCTGTCAATGAGGTCCATTCATTCAGGGCTACACATTACCCCTTTATAGATGGCATCTATCAACAGAACGAGGTACCATGCCAAAAGCTCTGCACGATCTCTACCCTATAAAAATTTATGAAATTGGATAAAGTGGGTGGTTTCCAACATGCCTTCACCACATCAATGTTAGGAATTACATGATGGACTGGTCTTGATGTCGAGTCGGCTTTAACCATAACATTTCCAAAACCTCATGGAGTCAATGTCATGATGCATTCAAGGTAACTGGAAGTCAAAAGAAGGTTCTACACAATACTGGATATCAATAAGCAGGGTTGTCCGATTAAATTGCTAAGTCAGTGAACTACCATTTCAACAGAATAATACCATAATTTTTGGTATATAATACCCGGAGGCCCGCGCGGGGGGAAATAAAAATTAAAAAAATCATTACTATGTATTATAAAATATAGATATTATTTAATATTCTGATAATAAATGAATGAAAATATGATTTTAAAAAAATTGAGGGGGGGGGGGGTATTATATACCGAAAATTACAGTAATAAAATTGTAGGCAATCAAAACAATCTTAATATTGCCATATTACTTTTTGACTTTCCCTCGTACATGGTTTCAGAAATGGTTTATTTTATTTTAACTCCCAGGTTCTTTTTAATTTTCTTAAGTAATGTAATGTACTTTGTTTTTATTTCGCTATTACTATAGTTTTCCACTACACTCAAATATCAAAGCAAGTTTTACACTACATTTAATATCACTTTCTTTTAACAATTTTAGACTTATTACAAACTTTACATTCTACTTATACACAAATTAAACACAAATAAGCAAAGTATGTCATAGTAGGTTAATAAATGGAAAATGGATTTTTCATGCCCTACCTCCGATATTAATAATTAAATAAAGAAAAATAGCAAAAAAAATTCTACAGCCTAGACTCAAATCAGGGACCTTCATGTTACCATCCGATGTTATAACCACTAAGCCACCGTGAACATGGAAGCTGTCGCTATCAAACATGTCCTATGAGCATAGGTTAAAGCGTGGCTCCTTGTTCACGAGTAATACAACCTCTGACAATTAAGTTCGGTGAATGAGTTCACACAACAAAATGCAAAACAGATAGAGCCACATTTACTTTATTGTCCTTCGAAATAATCACCCTGGAAGGCAATACACTTTTGGGATCGGGTGTATAAGTCCTGGAAGCTCCTTAGGGATGGCTTTAAGTTCACGTGTCACATTTGCTTGAATGTCTGGAATGTCCGCAAATCTGTGTCCCTTTAAGGCTCATTCCAGGCGTGGGAACAAGAAAAAGTCTGCTGGTGCCAAGCTGGTGAATAAGGTGGATGAGCTATGGATACAACCCCTTTGTTGGCCAGAAACTGTTGCACGATTACGGCAGTGTTCTTCTTTGATTCATTATCCACAGTTACGTGCGCACGCTACACCTTCAACTGAAGAAACGAGCATCTGCTAAACCATTGCACGCACAAACGTGACCCGTCTGAACTTGCTTAAACAATGACTGGGCTTGTATTCACATGCATTGTTACTCGCATAAAGCCCGAACTTAATTGTCAGAGGTTGTAGTAAAGATAGTCCCAGCTTGTGAACAAGGAGCCGTGCTTTAACCTATGCTCATAGAACATGTCCACAGTGGCTTAGTGATTATAGCATCAGGACAGTAACCTGAAGATCCCTGGTTCTAGTCCAGGCCGTGGAATTTTCTTTGCTTTTTTTCTCTATTTATTAATAATATGTACTATTAAAAGAGAATGACTTTAAAATGAGGAAGCGAAAAAAGTAAAATTAGTTCTTAAGTGATAGACCTCGCACACTGAAAAGAAGCTAGGTTAGAATTGATATTTACTCCTTTTCTCAGCTCATGAAAGATTTGAACATTTGTGATTGTGTTGACATCTTTCATGCGGAGATTTTAAAATTTGTTGTTATTATTAATGGAAAGATTGATAGTCCTTTTTGTTTGGCTTACTTAAACTTTACTTGTAATATGCGGTTTAGAAATCGAGAATTGTTTTATATTCCTTGCTTTAATTTTAATTTATTATTCAAAATTTTATCTTGTTTTAATCAATTGCATAATGCTAAGAGTAATTTTGATTCTTTTTTATAATATTGTCCAGTTTTGGCCTTTTATATAATTATATAATTTCATCAATAACTTCATTAATATATAATTATTGTGTTTTTTTTTGTTGTGATTTGTCTTTTTGTCTTTGTTCTCGGTGCCTTGGTAGGGATTCCTGTGTGGCACCAAGCTTCCTTTATCCTTATCTTTGGTAGCAATAAATCAATCAATCAATATTTGTGTTTAAATAATTTCATTCAAATTATTTAAAATATTAACTTAAAATTTGAATAAATAATATACCAGAAAAGAGAAACATACATTACCTTACCGTAATGGAACAGACAGTACACAGGTATGGGAAAAGTGATATTTTATTTAATATCTTGTTGGATCCCTGCATGCTGAAATTACATCAGACACCCTTCTGGGCATACTTTCTACATGGCGATTCATTTTCATATCTGAGTGCCAATAGAGAGTTTCAGCAAAGCAAGCGTGTGGCATGGCAATGACGTAGAGCGCAGGAATGACGTAAATCTAGGTCGAGGCTTCACGTCCGCTCCACGCTGTCTCACGTCTACGTGAGGTAAAAAAACGTCTGAACTAATGACGTCATTGCTTCACGTCTCCACGTTAAATCATGGCGAATTCAACACCTAGTCTGGTACGTTCACGTTTGCCCTTCCCTATGATTTTATTTATAAAACGAACAAATAAAATGCCATCTTATTTTGCACAGGTGTTCTTTAGACTTACATCTATGATATGATAATTGAATAATTGAGTTCATACAAACAATATTTAGAATATAAGGTTAGAAATGTACGATGTCGTAATAGTAAGGAACTTTCAAAATACACGCATGAGGCAAGAACCGGATGCGGATATTTGTGTTCTGCGCATGCGTAATAAGAACATATGATGTCATACGTATGTGACGCCATCTGGACTCACAAGGGGAAGATGCCTGTGTGGACATGAACTTGTATGATGTCACTCATTTTCGCGTTCACGTTAACGCTTTGCTGAACTTTTCTAATGTCTGGCAGAAGCTGAGATATGACATGGCCCACTTTTGTTCTGAAAATACAGTATATCAAAAAATCCTCACAACGTAGGAAGCATCAGATTGTCCAAACTATCCTTGTAAATTTCAGAGTTCAAATTACCTTCAACCACATTCAAAAGGTCCCAAGCCATGCCATGAAAATCACCCCCACACCACGAGTCCACAATCCCAAACTTCACGACTGGAACAAAGTACTCAGGTAAAACATGCTCCCCTGGCATAACCAAACACGCCTATCAAGATGATTCATCAATCCATAAAATGTTTTTCCACTCTTCAACAGTCCAATGTCAGCATTCCTAACGCCACTGGAGTCTGGCAGCCTTGTTGCTTTGCAAGATATTTTGCTTGTGTGCAGCTACACATCTGTGAATGCCAAGTGAATATAGTGCCTTCCAAAAAGTGTAATACACAGCGACTCCTGTTGCCTGTTGGAACTCGTTGTTGATAACCTCGAGTGGTTTCTTACAGTTTTATGAACCTTGCGCTTCATTTAGTTGTGATGTGTGGATCATTTAAGTCTTATTTTCCCCACATCACATGGGACTTTAAGCCCCTGTAATTTTATTTACAACAAAATATTCTTTTATTCTGTGTACACTAAACTCTTAAGTATTTAAAATTAGTTGATTCTTGAACATTTTAATTTTTCACTGTTGTGTTTAAATATCATTTGCCCATTTAAATATCTTTTGTTGAGCTTTTGGTATGCATGCAGCATGTTTTATCAGCTTGCTTTGTTGCACGAGCCAGCAGTGTGGCAAAGTATTGTTGCCTGAATAAACAAAACCCAGCTGTAGTAATGTGCCAGCACCACTATGATGCCAGCCAGCCTAGGAGCCACCTCTTCTGCCAACCACACAAAGTGTCTTCCACCATAGCCGGTCAGTCAGCATAGATCCAACTTAGTTTTGCCTTGGGCATCTTCTCCAGTGTTCTATGTATTTTGTAGAGATGGACAAATACATTTTAGAACTTTGACTCAGCATCTACAGTATTTGGACCATGAAATGAAGTTTGCAGCAGTGGTGAAATAGTTTTTCTTATCTAAAAATATACAAAAGGACTGCCTTTCTAATTTTTTCAAGGAGATGTCTCTTTTCCAATTATTTAAAACCATGAACCCATATTCAGTTGTTTCTTTGCAACATTGACTATGAAAATTGAAAAGGGGCAACTCATGTTTTCTCTGACTTCAATTATTCTAAAGATAATAAATCCTTTTCCTTTCAGAATACAATATGTTAAGTCGGTATCCCTATCAGAAGTTTTGACTAAGCAAAATAAAGATTCCTGTCTGCCTTTTTATAACTGATTTTTTTGTGGTATCTTTTCCTTTGCTGTCTTCTACAACTTAAGATTAATTAAAACTTGTAACCATTCTCATGTTATCTATAATTTGTTGAATCCTGACCATTTTGATTCGTACAGATGTCAATTAAGATTCAAATTTCTTTAATAACATTACCAGAATAAATTGTGTTCTTTACGTAATGGGTTCCTTGCTCTAATATCTCGTCAACTACAGCTTGAACACCATTTTCTTTTCTTTTCTCTGGTTATTGCGGATTAAATCACAACGCTAGACATTATCATTAGGCCACTATCTATTGTACACCCACTGACGTAACGATCGCAACCCTTTAAGATGGGGCCACTTAAGTATTGGGGATCGTCCAACATGGTGTGCAATTGTTCTGATGCCTATAGTTTTCCATTACTTCATGATATCACCAACAGTTGAACATGGCTGTGATAATTTTCCAAAAATTTTATGAATAGACATGCCCACAATGTGGCACCCAATTATTACTATTCTATCAAAGTCATCAAGTTCCCTTCGTTGAGACAATCTCCTCCTATGACAATATTACATGAGCAAGTTACCACATATCAACACTATAAAATCATCAACTCTTGATGTGCGAGATGGGTTCCAATGCGCAAGTCAGATTTCATGTAAATTAGGAGGTGTCTATTCCATTATTGTACGGTATTATACAGGGTGATTCAGAAAGGTAGGTCAAGAATGAAATACCATGTACAGTTTGTAGCAGAGAACAAAATTTTTCTTATAAACATGGGTCCGGAAATGCATCCTTACAGAGATAATGCAACTTGTACGAGGTAGGAATGACATTACAGTAGGTGTTCAAAATGCCACCCCTGAGCCTCGATGCAGGTGTTTAGTCTGTGGACGAGATTCTCACGAACTCTGGTGAAACACCCGGCGATGTGGGTGATCACGGTCTGGAAAATGCTGTTGGCAAATCCTTTCTGCTTCTGTAGCATTACCCTGTGCCTCGCCGTAGACAAGATGCATGTCCGCCAGCTCCGCATTAGTCAAGCGATTAATTGTACGACAATGGAGTTACACGTTTCGTTTCCTCTCTTTTAAAGGAGAGAACACGAACCATTTACATGTTTAGATCCTAATTTACATGGACCCTACCATTGCCGTCCGGGTAACGCACATCCATTCCTACCTCGTACAAGTTGCATTATTTCTGTAAGGATGCATTTCCGGACCCATGTTTATAGGAAAAATATTGTTCCCCGCTACAAACTACATGGTATTTCATTCTTGACCTACCTTTCTGAATCACCCTGTATACAACACTAGATTAACTCAAATGGCTCAAAATTGCAATTCTGTGTTAAGATTTGTAAATACTCAAATTTAAGATTTCCATTAGGGATCAATCCATATGAAATCAACCAATGGGTGTTGTTGCTGACATATTTTATTTTATTTTTACACAAGAATTTTCTGTTTATATGGGTATATGGGCGTATAAAATGATTTTTTAAAAAAATTTACCACTACCACTATGGATTCTAGGAGCCATTTTGTTTATAGGACCTAGCCATTTTTGGCGTTTTTAGAGGTTAGCGATAAGTTAAATAATTTTTTTATTTATTAAGATATCAATTTGAAATAAAAACCATCTTATTCTAAAGGAAACCATCTACAAATCATGTTATGGCCAAAAATGTGTTCAAGTTTAAGGAAATAACCTAAAACTTAACTAGAAAAATGTGTTTTGATTAGAATAAATTAAAGAATTTAGGGAATTGTTTCCAAAGAAGGGATTAAAGCACAACTTTAATATTTTTTCCCCTTAAGGAGATAATAGAGGGCAAGAATTAAAAAATTTTTCAAAACTTTTAAATGCCTCCTTTGGGTTTTACGGCCCTTCAAATATCACAACTTGTCCAAAATTGCCTATTTTCAAACAGGTATATTTGCATTAATTGTATATTCTCAAAAATCTAAATTAAAAAAATTAATGGTAAACCTAGCTAAAACATAATATTAATATCCATATGCTGCCTACATTGTACTAACAGGATATTTATTTTTCGTAACCCACTTCTTTTTCAGTGTTTAAAACTTCAGGCGTTTATGTGAGTTCCACTGTGTATTTTTGCTTTTTTCTGTAACAAAAAAAAATACTTCTGATTAAAACACAATGATGAAATTTTGTGTGTTGATTACCAGCTGTTAGAAGGGTATTGTGTGAAAATTTCAAATTTTTTGATTCAGTCCTTTTTGAGATATACCTGTTTGAAAATTGGCAATTTTGGAGAAGTTGCAATATTTGAAGGGCCGTAAAACCCAAAGGAGGCATTTAAAAGTTTTGAAAAATTTTTTAATTCTTACCCTCTATTATCTCTGTAAGGGGAAAAAATATTAAAGTTGTGCTTTAATCCCTTCTTTGGAAACAATTCCCTAAATTCTTCAATTTATTCTAGTTAAGTTTTAGGTTATCAAAACACATTTTTCTAGTTAAGTTTTAGGTTATTTCCTTAAATTTTAACACATTTTTAGCCATAACATGATTTGTAGATGGTTTCCTTTAGAATAAGATGGTTTTTATTTCAAGTTGATATCTTAATAAATAAAAAAGTTATTTAACTTTTCGCTAACCTCTAAAAACGCCAAAAACGGCTGGTCCCTATAAACAAAATGGCTCCTAGAATCCATAGTGGTAGTGGCAAATTTTTAAAAAAAATCATTTTATACTCCCAGATACCTACATAAACAGAAAATGCATGTGTAAAAATAAAATATGTCAGCAACACCCATTGGTTGATTTCATATGGATTGACCCTTAGTCATTATTTTATAGCAAAATGAGATCATTTTTAACTGAATAGTGAATCAAGTTTATTTAATCAAGTAACAATAAATACCTAAAGTGTAATATGGCTTCCCCGTCAATACATCAATAAGGATCCGATTTTCATTGCTACAGGAATTAAATTTATCAGAATGATAAAAATAGTCTGATTTCTGAAATGGAAGCAAATAATGAGTTTTTCCATAAGTAAATGTTATTAACAGCAATCTAATTAGCTTGTATAAAAATCTCTCAATTGTTTTAAAGCATATCTCCCTCCCCCAATGTACATCGTTCAGGCATAAGTGTGTCAAAAAAAAAAAAATAAAAAAAGGAAAAGAAATAGAAAATGGAAATTATAAAGGAAACAAAGAAGGGCAAACCTTAGCTTGAATTTAGCTCCTCAAATAAAAACCACCATAAAAAGCATTGTGAATGAATACATTTATTAAGCAAATTAGTATGCACATCTATTCAATAGGGCACATTTGTTTATTCAATTTTTTTACAGTGTGTGCGTGCAGTAGCTATTCAGAGTATTCTCATGTGGTTTATGCAAGGTATTCGGGAATCACCATATACTTTGTTCGTGTGTGCTTAGTGTAGTTGATACACGAACTAACCACAGGGGCATTTCGTGCATTTTGCAATTGCAAATCTGTGCCTCCAGCCCAATCAAGTTCCAACTCTCACTCAATCTCGATGATGGTCAAAATGTTTGTTTTCAAATGGATGAGGTGATTGCATGCAGACTTAAAAAAAATGTTATCTATAAAGGGGCTGGGGCAAACCTTTCATATGTATCTTTGATAAAGCCTGGAATAAACAGCAAAACCGGTCAGGAAATCTTGTGTATTTCTTTCTTATGTACTGTGAGGCCTCCATAAACTTCATTAAAAAATTTTGAAAAGCAGAAAAGATTTTAAAAGTTTGAAATTTAGACTTGTGGGATGATTAAAAAGACGTCGAAGCATCGCCGTATTTTTGGTATGGTCAAAATGCACAAACCATTCAGTCAAAGATCGCACAGACACTGAACTGCACAGAACGGTAACTGCACAAGACGCACTACTGACATCATCATCGTGCACGTCGTACAAATAAACGAATGCTCCCACCATGTCCTCAGCCACAATGCACTGCTGCTAGCCTTGGTACAAATGCTGGAAACTCTCCTGAAAATTTTTTGCTTGAATCGCTCATAAGGCCTGCTGCAATGCATTGATGACCTTGGCAGATGGTCAGAACTGCATCTAGGAAGTTGTTGTTTCATATGCCCACAAAAGAAATAGCATTGATGGGGAATATGCAGAATGTAGCAAGACTATTGTGTGTATTTTTTCCACCTCATTTTGCACCAAAAGAGAATGATGTGCCAGAACATTATCATACAGGAGAAACCAATTAAAGAAGCAATAATGAATAATCATGGCTTCATTCCCATACAGTGCTTTGGCAGCTGGTGATTTGCCTAATTTTTGCAAAACTTGATGTTTATTGATAACTTTAACTTTGATACAAGACATATCGCTGTTGTCACTTCTCTACTATATTAACTACATACCCGAATTTTTTGGTTTCTCTTGCATCCACTGTTTGCTGTATCCGATATGTACAGGGTGAGTATAAAAAGTATCGGGAAAAGTTTTGGAAAAATAAATTTATTTCAGATATTGCTACAAAATCTTAAAATTCTACAAAGTATATCCCTTGAGCGGCGACACACTTTTGCCAGCAGCTTTTCCACGACTCGAAGGCTCCCTAGTAGGTGGATTCCGGAAGGTCCTTAAGGGTACGCATGCAAGCTTCTTTGACAGCACTTAGGTGGTATCCTTTGAGGGAGGATTTCACTTTTGTGAATAGGAAAAAGTCTGCTGGGACCAAGTCGGAACTGTAAGGGGGTTGGGGAATCATCGCGATGCAGTTTTGCATCAGGTAGTCGGTCACCTTGGAGCAGGTGTAGTTGGGTGCATTGTTGTGATGCAATTTCCAATTTCTGGCTGGCCACACCCGGTTGACCCTTCTCTTCTAAGGTGGCACTTCACTTGCACGTTGTCGTCAGTTCTTGACGTCAACGGCCATCCAATGTGGGGCTCGTCCTGCACACTCTCTCGGCCATCTTTGAAGAGCTTGTGCCACTTAAAAACTGCAGTTTGGGACATGCTTTCATCCTTGAACACTTGGCGAATCATGCCCAACATCTTCGTTCTTGATTTCCCCAGTCCAACACAAAATTTGATGCATACTGCTGTTCAATTGTTCACTGCATTTTGAGCTTGCACCAAATCACTTGGCAGAGGTTCCACTAAAACTTTAATCTAGCCTGAACAAACGCTCGCAGGCGATTGATGCTTGGCGCGTTTTGAAGGATGAGACCCCATGCCACCGAGCACGCTGCGAACTGAGTCACGTCCGGAAAAAATTGTTCCCAATACTTTTTATACAAACCTTGTTTGGACAAAGCACCACAGTAGACTTTATTGTAGCCAATGCGTTTCGATATTACATCAGCATTTATCCAGTTCTTTTCTCTGTAATATTTCTTAGCAACATTAGACCCATAATGGATATAATGGGTATTGTTCAACTATTCTACTACAAATCTAGGAATATTGGTCCTCATCATACTTACCATAAGGTCATTTTTTCCCCCTTATTCTAACTTTAATAGACCAAATCAGATCATGTAAGCAATACAAAAAAATTTAATAAGACTCGTGTGTTTCAGCCCAGACCATTTAATAGAATCCAATTTTGTCTATTTATTTTATTTATAAAAATACTTGAACAGCAACTGTAAACATTTACCTGATCCTTTCTTTAAAAAAACCCTTGATTTTCTGTACATAGCAGCTTAAGCATAAAAACAATGTATACAGGGTGTATCAGGTTCGATGGTCATAAAATACCTAGCGTGATCCTTTGCATGATTACAAACTAAAAGTTCCTTATCGAAAATGTCGAAAACTCAAAATTTAAATTGCGTTGTTACGTAATTTATGAACTTTCCGCACCAGCAGTTCATTAAATTCAAAGGAGCGATTACAATTAAATCGGCAGCAATTGTTGAGATTAAATGACGTTTTCGACGGTTTTCAGCAAACTTCGCATGATGTATAGACCCTTAACATTTGAGTTTTGAACATTTTGCATAAGGAACTTTAAGTTTGTAATCATGCAAAGGATCACGCTAGGTACTTTATGACCATCGAACCTGATACACCCTGTATAGAAGATTTTGAATTACCTTCCAATAGTTATTTCCTAGAAAGCTACTACGTGCACAGTTTTCTAGCTTCCATTTTTATTGCTCATTGTAAAACAGCAATTGCTGGTATATAACCACAGTATAAACCACGAAGTTTATCTATATCTGCCTATATTCATGTATTCTTATTGAATAAGATCAATATCATTTACTGAAAAATTCTAAGTGGCTTACCTGAAAATTCTTTAAATAATATTCAATTTGTGTTTGCAATGATGAGTCCATAGAAATAGGGAATGGAACTCTCTGTTTCACAATAAATTTTCTTATATCTTCTGGTGAATTCAGCTCAGGTTTGAAATTTTCTGTTAATAATTTCATTTCCTGTAATCAATATTTCAGCAGGGTTCATATAAGTTTTTACTGTCAAACAAGTAGGTAGTTATCACTCCCACCCAAACAAGAAATCAGAAATTCAACTTTAGCAATAACATCAAATGTATACCAACTAGCAAAAGCAACAAAACCACAAGTCCACAATACATATAATGAATGAATCAAGTCTCAGACCAGGTTTGTTAAAAATTATCGTCATTCATTTATTTCTGAAAAATGTTTGGTTACTGAAGTTTTTTTACATGTACAAATACAGTTGTGAATATTGCGAATTCTGATTAATTGTGTTCATGTAAATTGGAAATGCCAGTGTTCATATAAATATGCCAGAATTATGAAATAACACATACTTCCTTGTTAAAAAAAAAAA
>JAHWFO010055429.1:92179-106839 GCA_023313115.1 Rhysida immarginata | reverse complement strand
AACTTAGTGGGGGGGGGGTAATAATTCAGTGACTCGACCCTGTATAAGTCATTCTAAATATGCGTATTTAATAAGGTGCAGTTTCAATTCATTTATATCAGTTTAATTAGCTACGGGGCTATGGTTATGCTGCATTGTGGTTCCTTAATTTCTCACCAGATGGCCAAGTAAAATTGTGCAGAATAAACTCTAGATTAGGAAATTACGGCAAACCTTTTCCTCGCCACCCGCAGCTGCTGATTGGTAGAACGGCTGTCACGTGAGTTTGTCAGCCATTGTTGGCCCAAACGCAGCGATAGATACCATTGAAATGCATGTGAAAGCTGCAATTTAGATTAAATTTTTATTGAAATATTCGTTGATTGGTCCTAAATTTTAATCCGAATAAGCAAAATTTCAGGATCATTCAATCTATGCTCCTTGGAGGTTAATAAATTCGTTAAAATATCTGAAGAAGTAATAAGAAGCAAGCAAGTACGTTTGTTTATATTATAACTTTACCGAATGTTATAGAAATGTTACATTGTGCAATTCTCAGACGATCAGAAAATATAATTTTTTGTTGAATGTAGTACTTTTTAAGAAAATACAATTCAATATAACTAGGTTAAACTGTCGGTGAAATGTGGAGGCAAAACTTGAAATAAAACGTCCATGCTACTTTCGTTTTATTTTAGCAAAGTTAATTATCTCTCATCATTAAACTTGAATATAACATGAAATTTGCTATTTGGGTGAAAAAAAATATAGAAAATTTTAACTATAAGTTTTGAGTAAATTTTTTACGTCAATATTACAAACCTCCATAAATGAATAAATTTCAAAATACATTGCATGTGTAGTTATTTTTTTGTAATTCTTTATTGTAATCAAACGGATAGTTTATCCAAATTATAATTTTTAAAATTTTTTATCAAAATATAATTATCAAAGTAATTTTTAAATTTAAATCAAAAACTTAAAATTAATAGTTCCTATTTTATTAAATTATAATTGATATTTTTATAATTATACTTTTTTTAATAATTTTTATACTTTAATAAAATTAAAATTGGTAAAGTGAAATTTTTGATATAAATATAAAAATTAATTTGATAAAAGTATTAAGTTATATTTTAAAAAAAATTTATAAAATTATATTTTGATAAATAAAATTACAAAAGCTGATAGTATATTTTGATACAAGCTGATAGTAGCACTCAAGTGTCGCGCAGACCCCTCGAAGGCCATGGACACAAGTTGTCAAGCATGCACTGTGCAAGCCGATGGTGCCTCCGTCATGGACAATTGTGGGAAGCCCTCCAATCGAAATGGTTGGCAATGTCTTCAGATGTCTTCCACCGACTTGTGGAATCAATGCCACCTCGCACTGTGGCACTTCGCGGGGTTAGAGGACGTCTCCTACGACATTAGGTGCTATACCATGACTTTTGGCATGCGAGTGCATAATCCGTTTCATTGCTGTCAAATGTATGGACCCGTCTATGATAATAAGCCAGGAATGGAATCAGACAAGATTAATTATAAATTTTACCCTAATGACATCTAACTGTAAAAACGGATCTAATCGAGTAGACATATTGCCCTCAACCTATTATCCTCCCCGCGTAGAACTACCGGCGGTCATGTAATCGATAAGCAACCAGGGCAAGCAATCGATCAACTGTAGGGACAGATTCAACTGAAGCCATTGAGCAAAACTGTAGTTATGATGGATTTATTAATGACAAACTCCTGTTAATTTAACTCCATTGCAATTAAACAATTTAGTCAGGCCTACTGACGATGAAAGATCTTGCAAAGTCACAACTTCATTGGATTCAAAATTTAAAAAAAGATAATTTTTGGTGCCTCTCAGTTAAATAGAAATTCATAAAATTAAAAAAAGCTAAAGGTTTGGTGCGCGTTTAATGTAAATTTTAAATTGAAAATATTAAACTTTACCTCTTTTTTTTTTTTTAATTTTATGAATTCCGATTTAAATGCGACATCAAAAATTATTTTGGACTCTTTTCATGCACGTTTTAAACGTGTGCTTAAAATACTTAAAAAAATATTTAATATTTTTTTATTTTATTCTTTTTAGTCTTTATTAAAAAAAACAAAACATGCTTTTACATACTCACAAAACCAAGAAAGCCGTGGAGATCATAACGGGAATCAATGAATAATTCCAGCTAAAATAGTAAATACTATACCTATTGATACAACGTAGTGAAAAAAGTGACCATTGCCTGGGATTTTAATTAATCAAAAAACACTTTTAATCCTGTTTAAGAATTCTAATTTGAATATTTTTATGCTGAATTGTAGTGTCAGCGGAAATGAATCAGAGTGCCAATTTTGGAGTCGTTTAAACAACGGGAAGTGGGTGAAAATTTGATTGCAGTATTTGACCTAAACTAATAAACTTGTGAAATTGCGTAAAAGTGTAATGTATAAAGAAAAATAGAGGATGTAGAATAGAGGTAAAAATAATGAAAAGTTAATAATCGTTGGTATCAAAAACAGTGTTTATTGTTACAACAATAACATTCTTACATATCTGCATAATGGTGAATATTGCAAGGTACTAACTAATTAAAACAAAATCCAAATATTGCAATGTGGTAGGAAATTTAATAACAGCCGACGCGTTTCGGTAATATCGCCATCATCACGGCCACAGAGGTGAAAACGACAATCGAGCAGTGTAGTGAAACGTTATTCGAGTGGCACTTGAAGCTAAGCTTCCGTAATCTCACCCTTCCTAAATAAATGCCAAGGGAATTACACTGAAGTAGTTAAGAAGCGTGATGAACCCATAAAGGTCATCCATAATATGAAGGAGAAAATACCCCCTCTTGGTTGGAGGTGATTTTGATTGACGACTGTCTAGACTAGAAGCAGACCACTAGTATTAGATAAAACACGACCTATGAAGTCCAGTAATCTGGAAATAAGACATTATCAATGTCTTCAAAATTAATATCAAGTATATGCCCTTGGATCACGTAATCTCTTTCTATGCATAAGATGATTTAAAATGCCTGAGACTAACTCGTTGCTATGATTTTCAATATTGGGCAGCATGGATTCTATGAGCCCTTGAACGTATTTGCCAATATGAGTCATGTTGAAGTCATTAGAAATGGAGGAATTGCGAACAATTCTCCGATCTTTTTGCGCAATAGTCCTAAGGGTAACGTTTTGGAACGTTTGCAGTTCTTTCCACCTAGTCTTACATATTGTGTGGCCCAGACGGGCATACCATATGTCAAGATAGTCCGAACAATGACCTTATAGAGTAGGAGTTTATTATCAGTGTTTAGAGCACTATTCCTGCCCAGCAGAGCAATCAAGCTAAACTTGGCTCTCCTGGCCTTATTCAACGCCTAAGTTGCGTGGGGAGTCCAGGTAAGTTTAGAGTCATTAACAACACCAAGATATTTATAAGTTTCAACCCAGTCCAGTTTTTTGCCATATAGTGTTAGAGAATCTAATGATCTCTTTCTCTTCTTGGAGACAAACATCGCCTTGCATTTATCTACATTCAATTTTAGCCTCTACTTGCTAAACCAGCTTTCATAACCCTTTAGAGCCTTCTGTACACCGCGAGACTACTACAGCTGTTTGACGAGCACAGGTCAGTATAGCAGCGTCATCTGCTTAAAAAAAGAGCTTACATTTGGAAGGACTTGGAAAGTCTCGCATAAAGTAATTGAATAATACTGGCCCAGGACTGAACCCTGTGGGACACCAGCTTTTACTTCATACATAGGAGATAGACTATCTCCAACTCTGGCCTGAAAGAACCAGAGGTGAAAACAACAAGATTGCCGAATACATAGCTAAAGAAGGGGCATGTCAACCAATCGGATTTTAGGTATTAAAGCACTGATTGGTGTATATGCCTCTTTTGTTAGCTATATATTCTGTAGTATTGTTGTTTTTTTTCCCTCTGTAGTTATTTTGTGCCCAAGTGTTATTACTGAAACGCGTCGGCTGTCATTAAAATTCTTACAATGTTGCAATATCACCGATGCATGATACAGTTCACCGATATAACCACAATTATTAACGGGATCATTCTCGATATCTATGTTCTGGACCAATAATCACTGATGCTCGAAAATAAGTTTTCACTTCATGAACATACGCTTGAATGCATCTAATTTCAAAGATATACCAAATTTATTAAATGCCATTTTAAAATTTATTAAAATATTTACAAAATATCCGTTACCAATTCTAGCTGAATGAAAATATGGCCAGGTGACATTTTTATTTGGTAAATGTCTGATTTATAGATAAAAAAACACGTGCTGTTATGATTTACGACGTCAACCTGCCATGATCTTAGCACCTTATTTTTAAAAAAATAATACAGATGAAAGATATATCTTGATATTACCTTGTGCAACAGGTTTCCTGTAAAAACAATTCTTTGAATGTTTACAAAATGTACAATAAAAACCGAAATACTGGGTTACAAGCGCCCGTATCCTCACGTTGAGTAACACGCTCCACTCTCTACTACTCCCTACGCTTGATCGCTCATCTCTGTCTAGTACTTATCGATTATGTTACTCGCCTGTCGCGTCATCCAGCCACAGCGCGGATGATCCAGTAGTTTTAATAGTTCAAATCATTGTTATAGCGTCACTTGTAAGTACCTCTAAGAACTAGAAGCGAACCCACTCGTTTGTATAATCGGGAAATAACCCATTGTTAGATTTTTTCTTTGTTGTGACAACGTCCACCGTCGCTGACTTTATATAAATGACTACCAGAGGTACCCGGCGTTGCTCGGGATAATTACACTTGTAAGTAAACAGAATAATCTCAAAAAATTAAATTATAACTCCCAATTGGTAAAATTATAACCCAATCAATACAACAGGATGTATTCAAAATAATTAAGCAGGATTTGGAATTGCAGCTCACCGTACTGAAACTCAAACGTAGAGAATACATAAGCTTGGTGCGTACGGGACCCTCTTTTTGTCAATTTGCCGATGCACTTGTGGGATATTCCTTCATTATTACCACACTTGGAAATACCTCTCAGTTGCAAAGATGGTTTATTGGAAACCGTCTGTGCAGTTGTCTCAATCTAAAGCTTCTGGAGATGAGGTCCCATCTTATTACAAGTGATCGAACTTGTTGAAGAGCCCGTGCTTGAATCCAAAAGAACCAACAAAAAATCTTTGAATCTTTGATCTTAGAAGTTTACATGGGCGAAGAACCTCCGACGCTTTCGCCGTCCTCTTGCTCCGCCTGCGTCAAATAGATGGTTTAGAGTGCATTCGACAACATCCAGCAACAACAAAACCAACACAAAATCCAAAATATCACTCGTATCACAAAAAATTTCTCTCAACAATTACTTCGACAATCGACAATCGAACAGTGAAGTGTACATTTGTTAGGATGGGAAGAAAGCAGCGCTTTCACAAAGCTCATCCATCCAGAATAAACTCCAAATGAAATACACTGAGGTAGTCAAGAAACCTAACCAACCCAAGCGGTCTTCCATATTATACAAAAAAGAAAATAAGATTGACGATTGTCAGAAACAAAAAACAAACGAAATAAAAAAATTACAATGAGAAAGAAGATTATCACATCTTCCAGTAGTCTGGGAAAGAGATGTTGCTAATATCTTCAGAATTGATGTCAAGAACGTGCCTCGGTTTATGATACTTCGTATGCCAGTTCATATTCATTGAGTTCTTCAGTATCCCTTTCACAAGCTTATTGTCGTGAGTCTTCATCTTCTGTATCATAAACAAAATGAGATCTTGTATAAACTTTCCTATGTGGGCCATGTTTAAATCCAGGTAGATGGATTGTTTTTTCACCGTCCTTCTGTCCAGCTGGGCAATAGTCCTCAGGGTAACATTCTGGAATGACTGTAGTTCACTCCATCTGGTTTTACAGATAGTCGCCCACGCAGGCATGCCATAGAGGAGTATGGTCCGGATAATCGATTTGTACAGAAGTAGCTTGTTGTCAATGCTGAGGGCACTGTAGCGACCCATGAGAGCTATGATACTGTACTTAGCCCTCTTCGCTTTATTCAGAGCATAGGACCTATGCTGGTTCCATGAGAGGCTTGAGTCAATGATAACTCCCAGATACTTGTAGTTGTCCACCCAGTACAGTTTCTTATTGAACAGAACAAGAGAATCTGGGGAATGCTTGAGCTTCCTATTGAGGTACAAAGCCCTGCACTTTCCGACGTTAAGGTTCAACTTCCAGCAGTTAAACGTCTTCGAACTGCTTCAAGGCGAACTTCAGCCGAGTGATATCGTGAGCCGGCTGTTGTGCCCATGTCATAATGGCAGTGTCATCTGCATAAACATACAGATTGCAATTATCGGGTTTCGGGAAATCATGTACAAAGTAATTAAATAGCACAGGCCCGAGGACAGAACCCTGAGGGACACCGGCCTTTACAACACGGGGCATGGAAAAATCTTCTCCAACTTTGGCCTGATAGGACCTGCCGTCAAGAAAGGATTTCACCATCAAAATCAAATCGGCAGGGAACCCGTCTGTGATCATTTTGTAGAGAAGCCCCTCATGCCACACTTGTCAAAAGCTTTATTAACATCGAGAAATACCACCCCACAGTACCTGGATAGGTTCAGGGGGGTGCTCAGGTCATCAACGAGCCTCCATATCTGCATCGGACAAGAGTGGGCATCACGGAAGCCAAACTGCTCTTCCCGAAAAAGGTCATTTGCTAGACAGTGATCTTCGAATCTGATGAGGATCGTTCTCTCCAACACCTTGGACATCGTGGGTAGCAGGCTAATAGGTCGGTAACCCACCGGAATTGCAGGATTTTGCCCCTGCTTTGGGATACTCAACACACTAGATTTCTTCCAAGCCACAGGGAAATAACAAAATTTCCAGCAGCCGCTAATAATATTGGTGAGAAAGTCAATAAAGTTTATTGGGAGATTCATAAGGGCGTTATTATTCACCTTGTCTTTTCCGGGAGCCTTCTTCTTTTTCAGTTTATTTATGATGTTGGCGATCTCTCCAGCCTTGATGTTGTACTTCGTTAAATGCTGCGGGACTTCATCAAAGTTGACAATACCTTCTTCCACACGCTGAGACATAATTTGGTAGGAGTAACAAACTGCATTTCCAGTGAATCTGCAATGACTTGCGTCTTGTCCTGATCAGTTTGGACATAGTCACCTTGTGGAGTACGTAGTGGAGGAAGCGTATCATTCTTCCTCTTCTGTAAAGCTCTGACCATACTCCAAATGGAATTGTCGCGAGCCAACAAGCTTTTGAGTTTTTCATTCCATCTAGCGTCGCGAAGCTCTTTTATATCCTCATGGACTCTTATCACTAGCCTGTTGTACTTGGTTATGATCCAAGGTTCACGATAGCGTTGCCATAGTCTACGGGTCCTGTTTCTTTCAGCAATTAGTCGTTGGAGTCGATGAGGAGGTTTATTCTCTGATGGATACTTACTAGCTTCTATGGCACTGTTAATACATCTGGTAATGTCTTCAACACGTTGATCGATGTCCTCTGTACAGTATGCAACGTCGGGATGGTAGCCATAGTCCTTAAGAATATCTTTGTAGAGCTTCCAGTCTTGATGATGTACAAGTTCCTCTCGGAAATTTATGTCAACATTGTCAAAGTTCAACGCCACAGGCTTGTGGTCAGAAGAAAGGTCATCAATCATGAAGATATTGTACGGTTTGAAGAAACCTTTCAAGAGCGAGATGTCCAAAACGTCACTATTAAAGGAGTGGTCGCAGTTGTAGGTGTCCTCCACAGGTCCAGCAGCGATGATATCATCTCTATCTTGTATGTACCTATAGAGAATCATGCCGCTGCAATTCTGTTTTCTGGAGTTCCAGCTTGGGTGTTTGGCATTTAGGTCACCAGCTAGGACAACTGGAGTGTCACCACTGAAGAGTTCATCAAGCTCACTAATGTCAAGATAATGTTTAGGTGAATTGTAGAGCACCACGAACTTCACTTCACCACAGGAGACGTCATTGATAATGATGGAGGCCGATTCCATACCTGCATAAGACTTGGAGACTAATTCTTGGTGTTGATTTTCCTTCCTTATGATGATCGCAGCGCCCCCAGAAGCACATCTTGCAGCATTTGAAGCCATTCGATCCTTACGGTACACACAATAGCCAGGTCAACAATTACACCTTCGTCTCTGTTTAAATTGTTTCCACGTTACCCCTATCAGAATTATCAACTGATCAACTTGGAGACTTTCCTGTCATGCCGACGTTGAGTGAAGTGACGTTCAATCACATAAGCAACAAGTCGTCAGAAACCAAGTGATGTTCAATCACAAATTTCGAAACCAAGTGGACGGTCTATTGGAATGACCACTCAGAAATGTTCTCCCAGTCGAATTCCAGACGCAAAGATTCCTAGTTGGGGAGGCGGGTTCTCGGAGAAGCTATTCCTTCGACGGTGGTGATGTATCCAAACGAGAGTTCTTTAAGTTTTACACAAAATGTTTCCACTACGGAATAGTTGGCGTAAGCAATTCTGATCGTCAGACCGTTGATCGAGCCGAACAAAAATTCCAAAATAATGAAACCAATGTAAATAACTACAACTATTCTTTATTACTTCTGTCGGTATCAGCACAATAGCCAACATTCATGAAGTATATTGATGACAAGGAAACTAAGAAATTTCGTGCAAAAACTGACGGAGAGGCATCTCTTTATCTGAAGTCTCCCCCTGGACTGACAAATATTCAGATCGGATCCTGATGCTCACCAGATGACGAAATGGACTGTGGGAAATGATGGATATTCCAGATTGAGGAAGAGGGTTCGTGAAGAAGGAGTTCCTTCGAAAGTGTTGGTGGAGAAGTTAAACGGGAGTTTATTCAGGTTAATGCAGAACTGGTCCACAATAGAGAAATTGATGTACTTAATATCCTTGAACTCTTAGTAGTTCAGGAAAAGACCGGCAGCTTTGAGGAATGGAACGGCTCCTTCTAGGAAAATGGGTTTGCTGGACACGGAAGCTCAAGTCACTGCCTTCACTGTTGGGATAGCGGGAATACCGCGAAGGTGTTCGTTCTTCAACTCGTTCAGGACCAACATCTTCAAATGGGGACACATTTATACTAGTAAGGCAGGCAGACATTGTAAATAGAAGTAGCGGTTTTAACAGACTTTTGAATCTTTAGCTGGGCTTGTTTCTTGTTACCCTGTACCAAAGTTTTATAGACTTCGCCCATGTGATTACTGGAACAATCCAGTTGACCCAAAATAGGCATGTCGAGCAAGACAGTGACCGGACCGTAGGTTAGGTGCTCCAAACAGCCCAGTCTAAGTATCTAGAGCTTCTGGCACCACTTTGTCGTCGGGTCTTTAACGTCGAAGCACAAGATCTGCAGTCTTTGGCTCGTGATAAACGGAGCGTACAAGTGCAGAGATCTCAAATTCGGACAACTACTGGCTCCAATCGCTTCTAGTAAACCATCCCTGCAAGACACCGTAAATTGCAAGTGGGTTAGAGAAGACGCAGCCCATATGCACATCGTGACATCACCAAATGTTTCAAATTTCTGTTCCCACCCAACAGATTAAAAATTTTCTTTTTTGAATCTGTTTCATGACGTGGTGGGAAGCCCGTGCGAATGTCTCATTTCAAGCTATTTTGTATGATATTTGAATCTATCATCTTACCTAAGCAATTTTGTGCAAAAACTGACAGAGAGGTGTCGCTTCATCCGAAGTGTCTCTTTTGACTGAAAATGGTCAGAGCGGATGCTGATGGTCACCAGATGACGAAATCGATTTTGCAAAGTGATCCCCACTAATTGTTCCTTGGTCAAGCTCGGGAGGAAAACTTTCAGGTGTCGCAAGTTGTAGCGTTTAAAAAACCAGTAGAAGGCGTGATGGGATGACGTGTTAGAAATGATTTCATCGTCGTCAAATAGTAGACGCAAAGATTCCAGGTTGGGGAAAAGATTACTTGGAGAAGGGTTTTTTTCTCAAGGGATGAAGGATGTAAACGAGAGTTTTTTCAGGTTTGGACAAAAATTGTTCACAATGGAGTAATCGGCGTAAGCAATACGCGAGAACTCCAAGCATTCCAGGTGAAGATCATTATTACGAGTAATATAAAGAATCCTTAGAAGAGGGCTTCGCTGAATAAGGGACTCCAGGACACTGCCTTCAGTGTTGGGATGGCGGGAAAACTCGAAGGTGTACGATCTTCAACTCGTTGAAGACAAACGTCTTCTAATGGGGACATATTTGCTGTACTAAGGCAGGAGAACATTGATGATAGAAGCAACGGTTTTATCGGACTTTTTGGATCTTTAACTGGGTTGGTTTCTTGTTATCCTGTACCATAATCATAGAAGGGAAGTAGTGAAACTCCGTAGTTCCCGATGTTCCACCGCATGATTGTTTTGGCTCCAAGCTTATTTTTCTGTTAACTTTTATTTACAAAATGATAAAATCTAAAATGAATGACAACATATCAAAAATAAAATTTCAATTGTGCATTTATTAAACTTTATTGCCTTTTATTATTAATAAATTTAAAACAGAATTATACTCTTAAAAAATAATTAACAGTTCAACTATAATCAGAGAAAGAGTTCAAATAGTAAGAGAGCAATTTTGCAAATTTTTTATGTGTTTTACTTTTCACTGCATTACAAACATCTCTCCTCAATTCTTTAGCCAGAAAATAAAAACTAGTCTGGATACAATACAAAATACAGGATGAACAAAATACATTCGCTAAACACTTAAATTCTCGTGACCACTCCTTACAGGACGTTAGTCTATATATTCTTCATAACAACTTCCATAACAAAAAGAAAGAAAGCAATTCGAGTCCTTTTCTCATGAAATTCAACTCCTTATAATGACATAAACCTTCGCAAAGGCACCATTCTTTCATTACCTTTCCCCCACTCCCCTCTCCCTCCAACTATTCTCCAATTTGTCAAGAGGCTTTTTACAGCTTCTTTCAGTGGCTTTGGCTTTCCTTCCCTACATTTTCTTCCCTCCCTCCCAACTCTAAAGGCCCCTTTATATAAGACGTCTTCTAAGCCCCTATTGTCATATTCACTCTATCCAAAACGTCAATTATTTTTAATAGAATCTTACCATGCTGTGTTCACTTCTTTTTAATAAATTAATTATAAACTTAAAGAAACATTTTGTGTACCATAATCAAGATATGAGAGTACTATGATTATGCATATATTTGATTTTTTTTAATTCAATTTTTTTTTAAATATTCTTACTTTCATTAACAATTTATTTAACTACATAATAAAGAAAAAACAAATAATATTTGTTCTACAATATCTTTTAAATCAAATTAAATAAACGACCCAAACTGCAAAACAATTCCTGCGATTGGAGCCAAATCTGCAGCAGCGCCACAGTTTCACAAAACTCCCGCGGAGACAATTTGGAGTGACTGCACACTTTAATGTTCGGTTGCAATTTATTCTACAAATGTCTCATCAAAAATTGTAAACTAAATTTTTTAGTTTACTTTTAACTCTAATAAAGAAATGTATACAACAATTGGTTTCAGATAAGCATTAAATCTTCAGTAATAAAAGTTTATTTTCTTCTATGTCAATGTAAAAGCACAAGGAAGTTTCTCTACTTCCCTTCTATGATTATGCCTGTACCAAAGTTTTAATGAGTTTGTCCACGTCTTTACTGGAACAATCCAGTTGACCCAAATTAGGCAGGCCGAGCAAGACGCCGACCAAACCATCGGTTGAATGCTTCATACAGCCCAGTCTAGGTATCTAGAGCTTCTGGCACCTCTTTGTCGTTGGGACTTTAACAGGTTCTGCAGTCCAAGATTCTGATAAGTGAAGCGTACAAGTGCAGAGATCTCAAATTCAGACAACTGGCTCCAACGCTTCCAATAAACCCGCAAGACACTGTAAATTGTATAATTTAAAAACTTTTTATAATTATAAATTTATTTAAAAATTTCTAAATCCTTTATTCGATCCAAGCAAAAAACTGATGTATTTTACCCTGATTTTTGAGTCATTAAAAAAATTTCTAGAGCAGAGTATTCATTCGTTAATTTTATAAAAAATATTTTTTTATACCCCTCACTCAGAGAATTAATTCGATCCCGTTTCATTGCTGTCAGTGGTGTGGAGCCGTCTATGCCTATAAGCCAGGAACGGAATCGGATAATATTAACTATAAATTTTCTTCGTCTTAATGATATGTCCTTGTAAACAGGGAACTAATCGAGTACGCATACGATGCTGGAGCTAATACGTGACGCGATTGACGGTTTCCTGGATTGTCCTGTCCTCAATTTGATGACAAACATTAAAACCAATTGTTGCCTCTTGGTCTATTTTGCCTGATACAAAAGTGAAAAATGGTTTTAGAATAATAGCGATTTTCTTAAACCTACGCGTTTCGAAATAACATTTCATTATCAGGTCAGGGAACGACTACAACACTCAATGAATGAGCGCCAAATGTTGAAGCGTTTTGTGTAAGGGTCTATTAATTCTTCATAATCTATTGTTAAAGCGTTTCTACTAAAGCATGTATGGTGAAGCGAACGATTACCTTCTAATTATCGACAACAATTTGCTTAACAGAAATTAACTATTTATTATGTAAGGCCTAAGTAATTACATGTAGTATTTTAGCTTTGAAAGTGTACGATGGTACCATTACAACATGTACCATTGAATCAATTTCGACTGCTTTTGATCAGCGAGGTAGACTGTCACGTGTCTTCACCTAATTCACAAGCCTTCTCTCTGCTTCAGCTATAGAATGGCAAAGAGAGAAAAGTATTGATCAATGCAGAGGCCATTTATACATGGAATTTTATAGAGAAAAACTTGGTCCTCTTTGTTATTTGTGACCTTTTAAATCGAAAATAATTCACCGATTTTTTTCAACAAAGAACTCACGCTGTCGATTTGCCTTAGTTGTCGAATACCGAAAACGGAAGTCGAAAATTCGGAGGCGTTCGATCGCTACAGCGCATTGTGAAAACCTAAGTAGCTAGATCGTTATAGAAGTCACGCACTTACCCGCCGATGCAGATAAAAATAAGAGCTACGTGGAAAGGTTGCTAGGCAAGCAGTGACGTTCCGTGGAGACTCAACGGCTAGGCTCCTCGTATTCGTCATATTTTTTCCGCATAAACGAGGTTAACCTGCGAGTAGAGTAGACGTGTATGGAAACGTGTATGCCACGAATGTAACGAGACTGAGAAGGAATTTCATGGATATTTGTTGGATATACGGATCGCTGTTGGTGAACTGAAGATCGATATCACTGCGGAGAACTTCAGCATGCGAGAGTGCCAGTAAGTGAGACTCTATTGATTGTTAGTAGTTGTTTCTGCAGGTTGCGTGGATGGTTCTATGGTGATGCTCTTCGCATGACTTCCGTAATGGTATGGACCCGTGTATGCTTATAAGCCAAGAATGGAATCACACGACTTGGATTATAAATTTACTTCACCTTAATGATATGCCCCTGCACAAATGGACCTAATCCAGCTTCCATGTTGCTCTCCAGCCATTATAACGCGACTTGTAGGTATCTCTAAACATTTACAAATGAAAAACTAAAAGCTCATTTCCATGCCCTCCGTATAACGAATTTTCACGAATTGTTTGGGAAAGCTTCACCAGATAGCGATCAAATACATCGCAACATGAAAGCAAGATTGCTTGAATGTGTACACCACGAAAGATGCAAGATTGTTTCGTTCGAGACGTCCTGCCGTGTGAACTGTAAAGAATGAGAAATGCGTATTGCAAGACTGAGTAGGTATTTTCATAGGCATTTGGGATAGAATACAGATAAAGCTGTTTAAGCACGGAAGATGAACAGAAGATCGATATAGCGTCGAACAAGCAAGATATTCAGGACTCGATTGATTGTTCTTAGATTGTATACTTAGGTATATGCTGCTCTTAACATGGAGGATGATGGCTTCTGTTGGCGCTTGCGATCCCCAATGAAGTTGAAAGAAAGCTGCTTAGAACGCATCGCTCAAATGCTTCTGGAAATGAACAACAACTTAACGAAAGGGCACAACAGATCGCGAAGCAGAGACTTCGCTAAGGTAAAGGTCAACAACGTGGAGGAAGACTCCAATGCATGGTTATCTGAGGTCAAAAACGTTTTCGTCGACCTGCCAGGGTCCGTCATGTCGGAGATTATAAGCAAGACGTTCGAAACGGCCCATGATGAATCTTACGAAAGGAAAGCTTTGAACATTGACAAAGATGTGTTCAGTGTCCTGTTGTGCAAGCCCTTAAAGAGACTAGATCTGTCATTAGATCACATCCAAACGAAAGATTTCGAGGAAGTGTTGAAAATAATTAAGCAGGATTTGGAATCGCAGCTCACCGTACTGAAACTCACATGCAGAGGATATAACCCTTCAAAGATGAACATTAAAATGTGATTAAGTTAAGAATAAAATAAAACTCTTTTTCCACAACGAAACAGGAATTGAACAAAAAGAAAAAGACCGAAAATAAAATGAAAAAATACAACCTGAGTCTGTAAGCGCTTTTCGAAAGCTTTGCTTTCATCATTCAGCAGCCCCTCGAGAGAACTTGAGAGAACTGACTTGGAATAGAACATGCTGAGTATTTATAACGAACT
>JAHWFO010055429.1:75685-91779 GCA_023313115.1 Rhysida immarginata | reverse complement strand
AGTTCTCTCGAGGGGCTCCTTGGCTGCTGAATGATGAAAGCAAAGCTTTCGAAAAGCGCTTACAGACTCAGGTTGTATTTTTTCATTTTATTTTCGGTCTTTTTCTTTTTGTTCAATTCCTGTTTCGTTGTGGAAAAAGAGTTTTATTTTATTCTTAACTTAATCATCTGCATTATCCACATAAGATTTCTAGACAAATTAAAATGTGGGATATGACTTCATTAACGCACTTGGAAATACTTCGCGATTGCAATGATAATGTGTTGGAAGCCGTCGGTGGAGGCTGTCCCAATCTGAAGCTTCTAGGAGTGAGGTCCCATTTTGAAGTGACAAGTGTTGGGTTGAAGAGTCTGTGGTTGAATCCAAAGGACTCAACAAAAAGGTGCCAGAAGCTTGAAACTTTGATCTTAGAAATGCTCTTCAACGAAGACCCCACCGACGCTCTGGCCGCCCTCTTGCTTGGCCTGCCTCAACTAACCCATCTGTCGGTTACAACTATTAACTGGAACAGGAACAAAGTGTTGCGACGGGTATACGACAACCGCCAGCAGCAACACACTCAGCTGAAGATCCAAAATATTTTTGTCTCGAGAGATGACTATAAACAATTACCCCCTGTCCATCTATGTAACTTATGTCCATATATGAAGACGTTAACCCTGCACGAATTAACCCCTTATCAACTTAGAAGCTTTCCTGTCATACCAACGTTGAGGGAAGTGAACTTCTTTAACATACACAAGTCAGAATTCGACGACGGACTCATTCCCTTCCTGCAAAAGAACGGGGAATTTTTAGAAGCCCTGAACTTCATATTTAGTTCCTACTTCAACTACACAAAAGTTGGCCATTTGTGTAAGAACATCAAAAAGATGTACTTCCATGGAATGGGAATTATAGACGGATCCCTTTCGTCAGAGCATCATTTTACGAATTTAGAGTCTTTGTGTTTTTTTGATTATGTAAATCCTGAAATCACATCCCGACTCATCCAAATGATCTCAATTTGCAATAATTTGCGCAGTCTTCAGATTTACTTGAACGGCTGGTCGATGGACCACTTGGTGGATATTATTTCCCTCAACCCATTCCGTCATCTTGTGCGGATCAACATCGAATCGGATTATATATCCATAAAAGGAGAAACGTCAGATGCGTCTACCCCCCTGTCTGCATACTTACACACAATACCTGAAATGTATGGCTCTTATCACAGTGCTGTGCAGAAATCCTCAGTCCCAGCGAGACCTCTTATAGATAAGGTGCTCAGAGAAGGTTCAAGGGACTGGAGTATCGCACGCGAACATACATTTTCGGCCACTTACGAACTTGGAGATTGATTAACACACTCTCAAATGACAACAGCAGGCGCATGATAAGCCGAAATATCTTCCAATCGATAACAGATCGCTGAATCTCCACAAGTGGATTTCATTTCTGAGTAAATGGTCATGTTGTTTGATAAGTCACCACTTCAAAAAAAATGCGCACATACCGAAATGCCAGTTTTCCTAATGTCAGCTAATATGGTCATGTAGTCCCCACATCCATTTCACTAAAAACGTAAACATCTGAGTACATCTACTTTAAATGAAGTCCTACGTTTTGAGGACAAGAAAAGCTCTGAATCCGCCATCTTAAAATCGCCCTATTGGATGAAGCTTATCTTATTTTTAAAGGAAAGTGTATCACGTGACATATCAAACAACATGAGAATTGTCCCAGAAATTCATTTCAGTTGTCGGATTTTACCTATCTGTCACGGTTTTTAAATTACGTCATTCAAATTTTCCCAATATCATATAACAGCATTGCATGCCTCCTGTTCAAATTTAAAGTAACGATAACTTCCAAACCGTGACAGTTAGATGAAATCCGACGAATGGATTGTGATCCTGAGACAACGCTTGTGTTGTTTTATATATCACAAGACCTGCTTTCAAACTTAAAAAATTAACCTCATGTCCAATCTGACAGACTTTAAGATGGTCGATTCTAAATTTATCATGGACTGAAATTTAACATTAATGAACACATATGTTTAGTTTTCATATAAAAATACATATGGGGACTTACGTTTTCGCTAGATAAGGAACATGGAATCAGCCTTATTGAACGGAGCTTAATTTTTTTCAAACGGAAACGAGTCATGTAACATATCAAACAACATAATTTTCTCATGAGAAATTCATTCCACTTGTCCGATTTCATCTCACTGTCACAGTTTGAAAGATATGTCACTCAAAAGTAACTCAACTGAATTATTTAATCATTCAAAATTTATTCAGTGGATTTGCATGGCATACTTGTCGATCAACTATACAGGAAGAACGTAATCAATTTTTATTTTCGCGTATCAGTGATGGATTAGGGAGATAGATCTCCCACAAATAGTTATTATTTGTCAGCGTAGAGTCCATTTATTCAGTATGAAGAAAAAGACTTACTGGTATCTTTAGTTCAGAATGGTTTGGTTTTGGTTTGGTTTGTTTGGTATTAACGTCCTTTTCAACTGCCATGGGGCCGCAAATTTTGCCTCGCAAGGGTTCTTTAACGTGCAGCCGGCAAACGACTACACGGGACCAACGGCTTTACTTCCCTTCCAAAGGAAGTGCGTGATCTCAAGATTTACCCCAGAAAATCCTCGTCGTCCTCGGCCGGGATCGAACCCGCGTACTCGGGCATCAGAGGCGATCACGCAACCTGCTGAGCAACCGAGGCCGATAGTTCAGAATGGCTTACACGTTTCCTTATTATTCTTCGCACATTCTAATCTAAGCATGTCTTTACCATTTATCAGTTTTACAGTTTTAAATATCCATTCTAGAAAATAATATTGTTCTTTTCTTGAATATCAGAGACTGTAATATATGTCAAACTAATCCCATAATAACTCTGCCTATGTATTGCGTGTATTTTTGATTTCTATAATTTTATTAAACAATTTATAAAAATAAAAAAAGTAAAATGAGACATTCATGTAAATGCTATAATCTGAATCTTTAATTTTCACTCAATGGGATGAGAAAGCTGTAGCTGTGAATTAGAAGAAAGTTTTATGGGAATCTTGCAGACACGAATATAAATGAGCTGTTAAAGATTGCAAATGCATTCTTATAAAAATTCATAAAAAATAAACTTAAAAAGATTTCAAATAATTTTCTTTACACTGCATAGGAAAAAGCTTATTTTATGTAGAGAATTTTTTTTATTTCTATGATGCTACTAAAAAAAAATAAAGAAAATAAAAAAAGTAAAATAAGACATTCAGTTTCCAACTTAACATTAAGGCACGTTTTTTATTTAACTATATTATAAATTTTTTTAAATTTCTATATCTATTATTCGATTTAAACAAAAATATAGATGAAAAGAACAACTATTCCTAGGTCCTCACAAAAATTCCTAAGTTGATTTTATAAAAAAAATTTTCTTACACCCCTCACCATAGAATTAGGTATAAACCCTTTCATTGCTGTCAATGCTAAGAAGCCAGGAACGGAATCGGACAACTTTACCTTAATGACATGTCTCTATGAGATTGAATTCAGTAGACATATTCCTCTCAAGTTGTTACGTCACTTGTAGGTTTCTTTAATCTCCTTTTTTTGTCTGCGCATGCGCGATACACGTGGTGGCGCCTACTGGCGTTAAATAAAGTATAAAAGTGGGCGGGAATATGAATCTGTGTGTAATACTGTAGTGGCGCCTATTGGCGTTAAAAAAAATATAAAAGGGGGGCGGGAATTTGATTCTGTGTGTAACACTGTAGTGGCTTCTTGTTCCCTCGAAAGGCCTCCACTGAAGCTGCCAGCGGCCCAATACGTGTTATGTTTTTCAATGACTGGTTGGATTCGGTGTTCGGGAGTAGAACCAAAACCATCAATGGATATCAATGGATCCTTTGGCTTTCCTCAATCGAATAACTTTTTCCGGGAAGTAGTTGGCTCTTTTTAGGTCTTCTTGGAAGTCATCGAGGTCATACGTGACATCCACATTACGAATTACGTATTTCAAGAACTTCTCCGACTTCAGTTGATGATGCTGAATTTTTAAAATATTATCAGACTTATTAAAATTATATTCCAGAGATTAACCTGTTGTGTGTTTCTTCATCTTCACATTTAACCTTGACGGTTTCAGCTCTGCCCGTATGAACGGTAATCTTATCCACTGGAACATGCTTCTCGAGCTCAGTTAAAATCGTCTTAAATGAGACGCCATGAGTCCGCACTTTAATTAGTGATCCTGTTCGTGATCCTATGGTCTTTATAAGCCGAGCGACCTTGTACATTTTTCGGATTCCTCATTCTAGTAGCGCTGACGACTTCTTCGTTTACTCCGGAGACGGTCTTTAGGTTATCGACCCTCGTGCCTTTTCTGAATTTTCTATTAGCAACACCAATCCAGGGACTGCTATCCACTTCTTCATCGGTTCCATCAGAGTGACTTCTTTTATAGCCACCTTTTGTCGAGCAGTCACTATTTTCAATTATATCCATAGACTCTAAACTTTTAGCACAGGCAATATTATTAAAAACATTACTTAACTTGCTGTTATCAACAGGTGTATCTTCCTTGGAGTTACCTGCTATCGGAGTCCCGGAGCATTTCCCAAAGGCTTCCTTCAGTTCGCTTATCTTTTCATTGACATCTCTACGAGAGTCCATGATTTCCTTGTGGATACCTTCGAATTTCTCTTCAAAAATTTTATGTAGAGATACGACTTTTTTTCCAGTGCCCTATACTTAGCATTTATTTCATCCTGGAGAGCTTCTAACATTTCGTTGAACACTAGGTCAAAGCAGCAAACCTAGCATCCAAGCAAGCATCCCGGTAGGCCTGACTCCAACGTGGTTAATTTGGGCGAAGCCATCATAATCCTAAAATATAATTGTATAGAACCAGGGGGGGGGGGAGTAACCTCGCAGCTAGGTGTGTACTAAAGAAGCCGTTCTAAGAAGGACGCAGCACCTAGCTTTAAGGAAAAAAGAAAACAAGTCAGGTTTGCGAGAAAGTTAATTCTACGCCAGAGACCCACTCGTGAATGATTAGAATAATAATAGATGATTTGAAAAGTCTTTAGCTAGGTTTGCGAGGAAATTAATCCCAACGCCAGGGACGAAAAGGATAATGAGCGTCTCGATGTACTGGTTCACGGGAATATTAATTCCAATAACAGGGACCAGCACATAATACATAATGCTTTTAGGGGCGCTGCGATCATCATTAAGAAGGGAATTCAACACCAAGAATTAGTCTCCAAGTCTTATGCAGGTATAGAATCGGCCTCCATCATTATCAATGATATCTCCAGTGGTGACGTGAAGTTCGTGGTGCTCTACAATTCACCTAAACATTATCTTGACATAAGTGAGCTTGATGAACTCTTCAGTGGTGACACTCCAGTCGTCCTAGCTGGTGACCTAAATGCCCAACACCCAAGCTGGAACTCCAGAGCGCAGAATCACAACGGCATTATTCTTTATAGGTACATACAAGGTAGAGATGATATCATCGCTGCTGGACCTGTGGAGGACACCTACTACTGCGACCACTCCCCTAGTAGTGACGTTTTGGACATCTCGCTCTTGTAGGTTTCTTCAAACCGTACAATATCTTCACGATTGATGACCTTTCTTCTGACCACAAGTCTGTGGCTTAAAACTTTGACAGTGTCGACATAAATTTCCGAGAGGAAGTGATACATCATCAAGACTGGTAGCTCTACAAAGATATTCTTAAGGAATATAGCTGCCATCCCGACGTTGGTTACTGTACAGAGGACATCAATCAACGTGTTAAAGAATCACCAGATGTATAAACAATGTCATAGAAGCTAGTAAGTATCCATCAGAGAATAAACCTCCTCATCAAATCCAACTCACTCCCGGAATCCAACGCCTAATTTCTGAAAGAAACATGACCCGTAGACTACGGCAACGCTATCGTGAACCTTGGCCCAAAACTAAGTATAACCGGCTAGTGCGAAGAGTCCAAGAGGATATAAAATAGCTACGCTAGATGGAATGAAAAACTCCAAAGCTTGTCGGCTCGCGACAATTCCATTTGGAGTATGATCAGAGCTTTACAGAAGAGGAAGAATGATACACTTCCTCCAATACTTACTCCACAAGGTGACTATGTGCAAACTGATCAGGAAAGGCCCAAGTCATTGCAGATTCACTGGAAATGCAGATTGTGACTCCTACCAACGATAAGCCCGAGAGCCAAATCATGTCTCAGCGTGTGGAAGAAGGTATTGTCAACTTTGATGAAGTCGCGCAGCATTTAACGAAGTACAACATCGAGGCTGGAGAGATCGCCAACCTCATAAGTAAACTGACAAAAAGAAGGTTCCAGGACAAGACAAGGTGATTAATAACGCCCTTAAGAATCTCCCAAAGAACTTTATTGACTTTCTTACCAATATCATTAGCGACTGCTGGAAAAACTCTATTGTGTTGAGTATCCACAAGCAGGGGAAAAATCCTGCAATTTCCGCGAGCTACCGACCTATTAGCTTGCTACCCACGATGTCCAAAATGTTGGAGAAAACGATTCTCGTCAGACTCCAAGATCACTGTCTAGGAAATGACCTTTTTCGGGAAGAGCGGTTTGGCTTTCGTGCTGCCCACTCTTATCCGATGCAGATATGGAGGCTCGTTGAAGTCTTGAGTACACCCCCCCCCTGAACCTCTCCACGTACAGTAAGGTGGTATTTCTCGATGTCAGTAAAGCTTTTGACCAAGTGTAGCATCAGGGCCTTGTCTACAAAATGATCAGAGACGGGTTCCTTGCCGATTTGATTTTGATGGTGAAATCCTTTCTTGACGGCAAATCCTGTCAAGCCAAAGTTAGAGAAAATCGTGTTGTAAAAGCCGGTGTCCCTCAGGGTTCTGTTCACGGGCCTGTGCCATTTAATTACTTTGTACATGATTTCCCGAAACCCGATAAATGTAATCTGTATTTTTATGCGGATGATACTGCCATTATGACATGGGCACACAAGCTGGCTCACGTTATCACTCGGCTGCAGTGCGCCTTGAAGCAGTTCGAAGACTGGTTCAACTGCTGGAAGTTGAGCCTTAATTTCGGAAAGTGCAAGGATTTGTACCTCAATAGGAAGCTCAGGCATCCCCCAGATTCTCTTGTTCTATTCAATAAGAAACTGGACTGGGTGGACAACTACAAGTATCTGGGAGTTATCATTGACTCAAGACTCTCATGGAACCAGCATATGTCCTATGCTCTGAACAAAGAGGGCTAAGTACAGTATCATAGCTCTCATGGGTCGCAACAGCGCCCTTAGCATTGACAACAAGCTACTTCTGTACAATTCGACTATCAGGACCATACTCCTCTATGGCATGCCTGCGTGGGCGACTATGTGTAAAACCAGATGGAGTGAACTGCAGTCATTCCAGAATGTTATCCTGAGGACCACTGCCCAGCTGGACAGAAGGACGGTGAAAAAACAATCCATCCTCTTGGATTTAAACATGGCCCATATCTTAAAGTTTATACAGAATCTCCTTTTGATTATGATACAGAAGATTAAGACTCAAGACAATAAGCTAGTGAAAGGGATACTGAAGAACTCAATGAATATGAACTGGCATACGAAGTATCGTAAACCGAGGCACGTTCTTGACATCAATTTTGAAGATATTAGCAACGTCTCTTTCCCAGACTACTGGAAGATGTGATAATCTTCTATCTTCTTGTATTTTTTATTTCGTTTGTTTTTTGTTTCTGACAATCGTCAATCTCATTTTCTTTTTTGTATAATATGGAAGACCGCTTGGGTTGGTTAAGCTTCTTGACAACCTCAGTGTATTTCGTTTGGAGTTTATTCTGGTTAGATGAGCTTTGTGAAAGCGCTGCTTTCGTCCCATCCTAACAAATGTACACTTCACTGTCGAATCTGTGTGTTCAACAAGGAGATCAAGGACCCTCGTAGAGATGTCATTGAAAAGATAAGCGAACTGAAGAAAGCCTTTGGGAAATGCTCCGGGACTCCGATAGCAGGTAACTCCAAGGAAGATACACCTGTTGATAACAGCAAAGTAAGTATTTTTTTTAAAATTATTGCATGTGCTAAAAGTTTAGAGTCTATCGATATAATTGAAAATAGTAAATGCTCGACAAAACGGTGGCTGTAAGAGAAGTCACTCTGATGGAACCGATGAAGAAGTGGATAGGAGTCCCTGGATTGGTGTTGCTAATAAAAAATTCAGAAAAGACACGAGGATCGATAACCTAAAGACCGTCTCCAGAGTTAAAGAAGAAGTCGACAGCGCGACTAGAATGAGGAACTCGAAAAATGTACAAGGTCGCTCGGCTAATAAAGACCATAGGATCACCAAGAGGCATGTACCCACAATTATCGTGCGGACTCATGGCATCCCGTTTAAGACGATTTTAACTGAGCTCGAGAAGTATGTTCCAGTGGAAAAGATCACCGTTCATACGGGCAGAGCTGAAGCCGTCAAAGTTAAATGTGAAGATGAGGAAACACACAACAGGTTAATCTCTGGAATTAGGTCTGATAATATTTTAAAAATTCAGCTTCATCAACTGAAATCGGAAAAGGTCTTGAAATACGTGATACGTAATGTGGATGTTACGTATGACCTCGATGACTTCCAAGAAGACCTAAAAGGAGCCAACTACTTCCCGGAAAATGTTATTCGATTGAGGAAAGCCAAAGGATCCATTGATATGCTGATGGTTTTGGTTCTACTCCCGAACACCAAACACAACCAGTCATTGAAAAACATAACACGTATTGGGCCGCTGGCAGTTTCAGTGGAGGCCTTTCGAGGGAACAAGAAGCCACTACAGTGTTACAACTGCCTGCGCTTCGGATACGCATCCATGGGCTGCACGGAAGATCCTCGTTGTAATGAATGTGCTGAGGTTCACCAGTCAAGAGATTGCCCCAAGATCAAAGGACAAGACCCCCCAAAGTGCATCAGATGTTTTGGACAGCACACATCAAGCTACACGAAATCTTCAAAATACCCCCAGGTTCAAAGGATGTCTAGTTCTAAAGTGACAGCAGGCAAATCCTATGCTGCTGCTGTCTCTACGCAAGAAGATAAAGGCCTCAACATTAACGACCTACCAGGTATGTATAAACAACTAGGACATTTCTTTCATATGTTTTCTAATCTAGGCAAAAGCTATCCACAGTTGAGTGGGCTCCTTACGACCAATTTATTTTAGTATGGTTGCTGAAAGTTATACTGTAATCAACAAAGGTGAACTTCGGTGCGTGATATGGAACGCTAGGGGCATTCCCCGAAAGCGTATCGAGTTTCACAACTTCCTGATAAAGCAAGAAATCGACGTCGCTTTCCTCTGTGAAACTCACCTCAAACCAAGCCAAGACTTTAGGCTACCTGGCTTTTGTGTGTACCGTAAGGAACGAATGGCTTCAAATGTTGCAAGATGTGCGTCTGGGGGCGCTGCGATCATCATTAAGAAGGGATTTCAACACCAAGAATGAGTATCCAATTCTTATGCAGGTATGGAATCGGCCTCCATCATTATCAATGGCGTCTCTTGTGGTGAAGTGAAAATCTTGGCGCTCTACAATTCACCTAAACATTATCTTGTCATTTGCGAGGTTGATGAACTCTTCAGTGGTGACACTCTAGTCGTCCTGGTTGGTGACCTAAATGCCAAACACCCAAGCTGGAACTCCAGAAGGCAGAATTACAACGGCATGATTCTTAATAGGTACATACAAGGTAGAGATGATATCATCGCTGCTGGACCTGTGGATGACACCTACTACTGCGACCACTCACCTAGTAGTGACGTTTTGGACCATTATCTTAACGATTTATGACCTGTCTTCTGACCACAAGCCTGTGGTGTTGAACATTGACAATGTTGACATAAATTTCTGAGAGAAACTCGTACATCATCAAGACTGGAAGCTCTACAAAGATATTCTACAATCCCTACATTGCTTACTGTACAGAGGACATCGATCAACTTGTTGATGACATCATTAGATGTATTAACAGTGCTATAGAAGTTAGTAAGTATCCATCAGAGAATAAACTTTCTCATCGAATCCAACTCACTCCTGGAATCCAACGCCTAATTGCTGAAAGAAACAGAACTCGTAGACTATGGCAACGCTATCGTGAACTTTGGCTCAAAACCAAGTACAACAGGTTAGTGCAAAGAGTTTTAGAAGAGATAAAAGAGCTTCGCGACGCTAGATGGAATGAATAACTCAAAAGCTCGTCGGCTCGCGACAATTCCAATCGGAGCATGGTCAGAGCTTTACAGATGAAGAAGAATGTTACGCTTCCTCTACTCAGTACACCACAGGGTGACTATGTGCAAACTGTTCAGGACAAGGCCCAAGTCATTTCAGATTCACAGGAAATGCAGTTTGTTACTCCTACCAACGATGAGCCCGAGAGCCAAATCAGTCTCTGTGTGGAAGGAGGTATTGTTAACTTTGATGAAGTCTCACATCATTTAACGAAGAACAGCATCGAGGTTGGAGAGGTCGCCACCATCATAAGTAAACTGAAAAAAGATGATGGCTCCAGAAAGAGACAAAGTGAGTAATAACGCCCTTATAAATCTCCCGAAGAACTTTATTGACTATCTCACTAATATCATTAACGTCTTCTGGGAATTTTGTTACTTCCCTGTGGCTTGTAAGCAATCTATTGTGTTGAGTATCCCCAAGCAGGGACTGAATCTTGCAATTCCGGCGAGTTTCCGACCTATTAGCCTGCTACCCACGATGTCTAAAGTGTTGGAGAAAACGATTTTCGTCAAAAGCTTGTCGGCTCGCGACAATTTCATTTGGAGTATGGTCAGAGCTTTACAGAAGAGGAAGAATGATACGCTTCTTCCACTACGAAGAATAAACTCCTAATGAAATACACTGAGGTAGTCAAGAAGCCTAACCAACCCCAGCGGTCTTCCATATTATACAAAAAAGAAAGTAAGATTGACGATTGTCAGAAACAAAAAAACAAACGAAATAAAAAAAATACAAGGAGAAATAAGATTATCACATCTTCTAGTAGTCTGGGAAAGAGACGTTGCTAATATCTTCAAAATTGATGTCAAGAACGTGCCTCGGTTTACGATACTTCGTATGCCAGTTCATATTCATTGAGTTCTCCAGTATCCCTTTCACAAGCTTATTGTCGTGAGTCTTCATCTTCTGTATCATAATCAAAAGGAGATCCTGTATAAACTTACTGATATGGGCCATGTTTAAATCGAGGTGGATGGATTGGTTTTTCGCCGTCCTTCTGTCCAGCTGGGCAATGGTCCTCAGATTAACATTCTGAAATGAGGGTAGTTCACTCCATCTGGTTTTACAGATAGTCGCCCACGCAGGCATGCCATAGAGGAGCATGGTCCGGATTATCGATTTGTACAGAAGTAGCTTGTTGTCAATGCTGAGGGCGCTGTTGCGACCCATGGGAGCTATGTTACTGTACTTAGCCCTCTTCGCTTTGTTCAGAGCATAGGACATATGCTGGTTCCATGAGAGTTTTGAGTCAATCATAACTCCCAGATATTTGTAGTTGTCCACCCAGTCCAGTTTCTTTTTGAACAGAACAAGAGAATCTGGGGGACGCTTGAGCTTCCTATTGAGATACAAAGCCTTGCACTTTCCGACGTTAAGGTTCAACTCCCAGCAGTTAAACCAGTCTTCGAACTGCTTCAAGGCGCACTGCAGACGAGGATGACATTAATATGGGAAGAACTGTGCTTAACTTTGTTAGCTCAAAGGGCTACAGAGGCACTAGCGCTGACATCAAAAGTGGAATTAATATTGCCAATCCTAACAACTCCTTTGTTCCTTTTATTCTGTGCAGTCCGCCAGTCACCTCCATCAATGTCAGCAGAGTCATTATCAAGCCTACTCTTTGTGCTTGTTCTTGGTGAGGAGCTACTGTGGCTGCCCGCGCCTAGACCTGCAGGACCTTCTTTACAATCGTATTGAGGAACAGCGTTATCCACTAACATAGGCGAAACGGACGTAATGGGAGAGCCTATAAATTCCTGGAAATCATTGCTAAGATTGGTAATGACGTTATTAGTTTCCAAATTCGCACGCTTTACATCCTCTCTAAAACTATCAATATTTGTATTTACACTGCTAATAGCAGTAGTCAGCGATTCCAACCTTGTTTCTAAGTCTAGATATTTTTTGTTCAACTCCGAACGTAATGCATCAAGCTGTTCATTTATAATGATGTTAAAAGCAAGAAATCTGGGATCCTTGCATGCATCTTTGTACGCTACATCACAAGGTAACACCTTACCGTCAGCATCTTTAATAGTAATGCTAGCGGATTTCGTCGACACAGCTCCTGACGTCGCCATGAAGCAGAAGTGGTAGTGGGTTTTGCCGTCCTTAGAAGGACGCACCTACTCAAAACGATTCAGTTTAAAAGACTTAAAAAATCCGACCTTGTTAGTCCTCTTAGAGATTCCACCGATGTACTGAAAGTCGTCCAGACTGCAATAGGTACGTCTTCGTCCGTCGAGTGGTAAAATCGTCGTGCAGTAGCAGCAGAAGTGTGTCGATCAGCAATAGTGTGTCCTGAGCAGCAGTGGTCACGACGACAATCGACAATCGAACAGTGTAGTGAAAAGACGCGAGTGGTCCAGGAGCCAAGCTCACTTTGCACGCTCGCCCAAAGAGTAAACCAGAGGAGGTACACTGAACTGGGAGAGACGCCTGATGAACGTCTTTAGTCCTCCAGAGAATAAGTCCCAGGAAGGGACGAGAGTCAGATTGTACATTGACGAATAGAGTCCCCAAAAATTAGCAGGATCTAAAAGATCCAATAGTTAGGGAAGACGGCCTTGTTAACGTCATGAAAGCAGACATCCATGATAGGGTGAGGTCTTCGAAACTGGAGGGAACCCTTAACAACGAGTGAGTGGTCCAGGATACCAGAAACCAGGGTGTTTTCATGATTCTCCATCTTGGAAAGCATGTTCTTCATAAGAGTCTGGACAAACGTGCCTATGTGGGTCATCCCTAAATCCTCATAGATAGAGTGGTTGTTGACAACTCTTCTGCCAAATTGGGCAATGGATCGGAGAGCAACATTTTGGAAAGTCTGGAGATCCTTCCACCTAGTTTTGCAAATAGAAGCCCAAGCAGGCATTCCATGAAGTAAAATAGTACGAATCACAACCTTGTATATCAAGAGTTTGTTATCCACACCAAGAGCGCTGTTTCGCCCCAGAAGTGCACTCAAACTGAACCTCGCTTTCTTTGCTTTGTTGAGCGCGTATTGTATTTGGTCGATCCAATTCAGTTTGGAGTCGATCATGACACCAAGATATTTATAGCTTTTTACCCACTCAAGTTTCTTGCCAAATAAGAATAGGGGCTTTGGAGGGTTTTTGCATTTGCGAGTGATAAACATGACCTTGCACTTTTTAACATTCAGCTTTAATTGCCACTTAGTGAACCAGCTCTGGCACTGATATAAAGCTTTTTGTAGTCGAGTGATGACATGTGCTGGGTTTCGTGCCCAGGTCATGATGGACCCGTCGTCAGCAAATAAGTAAAGATTACACTTTGAAAACTTGGGAAAGTCATGGATAAAGAAGTTGAATAAGGCTGGCCCCAACAGAGAGCCTTGGGGTACACTGGCATTTACATCTCAGGGTTCAGACAAGCAGCCCCCAACCTTAACACGAAAAGTCCTCTTTGACAGGAAGGAGAAAAACAGAGCAATTAGGTCGTCAGGGAACCCGTAGGTAATCATTTTTTAAATGAGCCCTTCATGCCAGACTTGGTTAAGGCCTTTTGGACATCGAGGAAAACGAGACCACCAAACATAGAGAAGTTGAGAGGACCGTTTAAATCAGCAACGAGCTTCCATAACTGAAGCTGACAAGAGTGACCCGGACGGAAGCCAAATTGCTCACTACGAATGAGGTTGTTTGCCTCGCATTACTCGTTGAACCTCTTGAGTATAGTGCACTCAAAGACCATGGAAAGCATAGGCAACAAGCTAATGGGCCTATAACTTGTGGAAAGAGCAGGATCCAGTCCAGTTTTAGGAATGGTGATGATGACTGAGTCCTTCCACGCACTAGGGAAATGGCCGCTACGCCAGCAGTCATTCATGACCTTGGTGATGATGCAGATAACACTGGGAGGCAAATTCTTGAGAGCACTGTTGGTAATGGGCACTCGATGCCGGCTGCCTTTTTTCTTTTCAGGCGCATAATGATGTCCAATATCTCAGAGGTGCCAATGACATCGAGAGAGCCAAGAGCGCGCTGTGTATGGCCATACCTATAGCACACGTCTTTGACCTCATGAGTAATATTGACCAGATCATTCTCTTTCGGAGTAGAGAATTGGCTCTTCAGTGAATTGGCGATAATTTGTGCTTTGTCCTGGTCATTGTTAACAAAATCGCTACCCTCTGTAAGCAAAGAAGGGAGAACAATAGTCCTGTTGCTTTTAAGGGCCGTGACCATACTCCAGAGTGAATTATCCTGGATGGACAGACTTTTAATTTTGTCGTTCCATCTTTGATTCCTTAAATCCTTAATCTGCTCACTTACCTTGCAGGATAGCCTGTTGTACTTCGTCTAGAAGTGGAGAAACCTGGTAAGCTGCCAAAGTCTTCTAAAGGTGTTTTTTTCGTGGAAGAGTTGCCTGATGGAGGGAGGAAATTCCAGTTGGTCTGGCCACTTGCAATTCACTGGAGTAGCACTAGCATTTGTAGCCATTTTGATGGAGTGAGTGACTTTCTTGATATTTTCGTCAATGTCACTGCTGGTGGCGGGATCCTGATAGGAAATGTTACTAACGTTCATAAGTTCTCTAAAAAATTTCCTGTCCTGCTTATAACGAAGATTTATTCTCAGGTCGATATTTATCCCCTCAAAATTTAGTGTAACTGGTAGGTGATCAGATAAGGTATTTACTGTAAAATTATAGTAGGGTTTGAAAAAACCCTTGAAAACAGCAATGTCGAGTACGTCACTAGCGGGTGAGTGGTCACAGTAGTATGTATCTTCAAGAGGGCCAGTAACGGAAGTGTCGATCTGATCTACCATGTACCTATAAACTACCAAGCCACTTTAATTAGTGCATCTGGAGTACAAGTGTGGGTGTTTGGCATTCAAATCACCCGCCATAACGACTGGAGTGGGCCCAGACAGTAGTTCATCTAAATCGTGAGGGTCTAACTTGTGCCTGGGTAGGTTGTATAGGGAAGTAAACTTGACCTCTCCAACATCAGCATCTTTGATGACAATGGAAACTGCTTCCATATTGACAAGGTTAGGTGTAACAATCTTAGTGTGATTTATACCTTTTTTGACAACAATAGCTACCCCACCAGAGGCTGGATCTGAAACTTTTTTAGGGGGCCTATCTTTTCGGTAAACATAGTACCCTGGTAGATTGAAAGCCTTACTCTGCTTGAGATGGGTTTCCCACAAGAAGGCAACATCGATGTTCCAGCTTGTGAGGAAATCGTAGAACTCCTGACACTTGCGAGGGATGCCCCTCGCATTCCATATAGTGCAACGTAGCTTACCTTGATTTAACTTTGTAGGGATGTCTATCCATGATTATTGTCTTGTCTCTGTTTGAGCGGTCTGCGGCAACACTTTGCCACTATCTTTTAACATATTCATTAGGTTACCCAGATACCTTTGATTTTTAACCAATTCGTCGTGGTGAGCGACTCCTTTACCAATAGAAGCAGAAGCAACCGCAGCAAAAGTTCTTCCTTCAGGTACTTTGGAAGCTCTATATCTTTTAACTTGTGGGTATTTGGGACACTTAGTATAACTCGATGTGTGCTGGTCATCACATCGAATACATTTAGGAGGGTCTTTACCTTTTATATTGGCGCAGTCCCTTGACTGGTGGTCGCCCGCGCACTTGTTGCAACGCGGTGATTCGGTGCCACCCTGGGACACATGTCCAAAACGTAAGCAATTGCAACATTGTAAGGGCTTCTTGTTGCCCCTTGTGACTGGTGTCAGTGTGTGTTTTGGGTTCGTTTGGTATTTTGTTGTTATTTCATAGTTGGTTGGTGTCGCTT
>JAHWFO010055429.1:49196-75675 GCA_023313115.1 Rhysida immarginata | reverse complement strand
TAAGGGGGTCCTTACGGCACCCCCCCTCCCACGCACTACAGGGCACACCCTAAACAATGCGCTTTAAGTTTAGTTAACATTTATTGTGCTCAGTATTTTGTAGGAGGACTAGGACCATTGGCATCTCAACTACACCATTTGCTTTATGGAGTCTAACTGCCTTATCGGGGAAGTAGTTAGCGTTTCTAAGGTCTGCGCAAAAATCTTCCATGTCATAGGTTGTATCCATATTACAGACAACGTATTTTAACAGCTTCTCAGACTTGAGCTGATGATGCTGGATTTTAAACACACCATTCATTTTGATTCCTGACACGAGGGCTTTGTGCGTTTCCTCATCATGGCATTTTATCTTGATAGTGTCTGAGCGTCCGATATGTGCAGTAATCTTATCTAACGTTACGTAATTTTTAATCTTATTTATCACTTCCTTAATCGGTTTTCCGTGATGTCTAACGATAATAGGGGGAATATAAATAGCTTTCTTTTCACTTACCTTAATCTGAGAATTTTCTGTCAACGTCCCCCTTCTGGGTTTTTTGTTACGAACAACTGGCCAGGCACTGTCTTCCACTTCTCCATCACTTCCGTCGGAATGGCTTCTTTCGTTGCCACGGTTTGCCGAACAGTCATGTTCATCACTTGTTTCCATGGACTCCAGTCCATGCACTTCGTTATCAATGGAGATAGGTTGAAAATTTTCTCTTACCTTATTTTCTTCTTTGGAGTTTCCCGCCTTTGAGTCCCGGAACATTTTTCAAAGGCTGTTCTAAAATCATTTATCTTGTTGATGACGTCTGTTCGAGAGTTTTGAATTTCTGTGTTGATGCCATTGAATTTTTTATCAAAACTTGTTCGTAAGGAATCGACCTTCGCCTCCAGTGCATTGTACTTGGTGTTTATGTCATTCCTGAGAGATTCCAGCATTACATTAAATACTAGGTCAAATGCAGCAAACCTAGGATCAAGCAAGCATCCCTGTAGGCCCTTTCGCAGGACACACTTTTACCATCAGGCGCCAGCAAAGACACTGTTGCCGACTTCAGCTTTTCTACTTTGGACGAAGCCATCGTATTCCTAAAATATAGTTGTATAGAACCACGGGGGGAGGGGGGAGAATAACCTCGTAGCTAGGTGTGTGCTAAAGAAGTCGTCCTAAGAAGGACGCACCTAGCTTTAAGAAAAAAGAACAAGTCAGGTTTGCGAGAAAATTAATTCTACGCCAGGGACCCACTCATGAATGATTAGAATAATAATAGATGATATGAAAAGATGTCCTTACAGTTAGGTTTGCGAGGAAATTATTCCCAACGCCAGGGACCCAGAAGGATAATGAGCGTCTTGATGTACTGGTTTACGGGAATAATAATTCCAACGCCAGGTACTAGTACATAAGACGTAACAGAAGGTGAATATCGCCCTGAAAAAGGCGCACCGTGAAATGAGAGTAATAAAGGATGAACTCCATTAATCACCCTAATCGACAATCGAACAGTGGAGTGAAAAGACACGAGTAGTCCGGGAGCAGAGCTTCCATAGCACACTTGCCCATAACGTAACCAAGGGAATTACACTGAGTTAGAGGCGAAGCCTGATGTCCCTTGAGAGTCATCCTGAGAAGAGAGTCCTAGCTGGTAGGACGAGGAATAAGATTGTTGATTGACATAGAGATAGCCCTGAGCATCTGCGGCTAAGATATCCAGAACTCGGGAAGACAACCTTATTGATATCATTGAAAGTAACTTCCAGTACATGAAGGGGTCTTCGTATCCTTATGGGACTCCTAAGGGCTAGAGGGTGGTCCAGTATACTGGCTACCAAGGGATTGTCGTGGGTCTCAATTTTAAGAAGCAATTTCTTAAGGAGCATTTCAAAGTAGCCACCAATGTGGTCCATATTGAGGTCTTCATAAATGGAAGAGTTGTTGGCAACTTATTATTAAGCACCCTCTTATTTATCTGCTTATCCATATATATAATCGACTAATGTCATCGCTATGTTGCCAAGGTTATTTATACACTGATTTTCTTATCATTGTTTGAAGGCATTTATTATTATTTATTATTAACTAGCTGATATGCCCGGCGCTGCTGGGTCCGTTTGTTTGATGAAATTTTGCAATATCTAAATTTAAATACAAATAAGAACACATGAAAAATCCTTAATAAAGTAAATATTCACTTTGGAAAAACGAAAATAATTCTTGCAAATTCTCGCATTGGAGTTATGTGCCCAGTTATGTTTGCCCAGGAAAATTCAATATTCCATCCTTAACATTTTAGAATATCAAAAAAAGGCTACGAGTACTGAAATAGTTCTGTCTATATTAAAAAGATACTTCAGAGATAGATTGAGAGAGTTTAAGAACAGTTTATTGCCTTATCAACACGTAATCGTTTCAATAGAGTTGTATTCAGTCACAGACCGTGGAATCATGTTCTGAATGTGGTTGTTTATATTGACAGTATCAATTTTAGCAGCAACGATTGCCCTCTCACACAATCAGTTGAGATCTTTATAATTTCCTTTTATGTTTAGATAAAGATTTTCTATAACTTCTCTAAAGGAAGTTACTACATTACATAAACATATGCAAAATAAATTCTCCTGTTATTAGTTCATTAGGGAAAGTACCTTCAGTTTTTCAGCAAAAGCTTGAGCAGTTGCATGCCCTAGAATTTGCATTCTCTTATTTGTTTTAGTATAACTTTTTACATCTCCGCAAAGATTTTAATAAAAAAAAAGAAATAATGCGGATGTTTATTGATTTATTTATTTATCACTTTTTATAACTATCCCCCTCACAACGTGAATCATTAAGGCAAGCATCGTAGCCCTGGCACTGAAAAGTCACCTGATTTTCTTAGTCGAAGCAACAATGTAACCTTCATTGTTTCCACCTTGGATTTTAGCAATCAGTATTTTTTCGTTTGTTGGAAACAATGAAAGTTACATTTTTTCTTGGACTGAGATGGTCATGTGATTTTTCAGTGTCGGGGCAACACCTCCTAAAGAGAAAGCCTCTGCACTGAAACCATCCTACATTGTTATATCATCATAGTAGTGCCGTGACCACCGAGTGAGGAGGCCTGCGCATTGAAATTTAATACATTGTTACATCATCATAGATAGTGCTAATTCAATGCTTATTATTGGTTGAAATACGAATAACAATGCACTATCTATGATGATGTAACAATGTATTACGTTTCATCGCAGAGGCCTTCTCTCTCGGTGGTCACGGTAGCGCAAATTCAGGGCTTATTATTGGTAGAAATACGAATAACAATGCCCTACTTAGATGATGTAACAATGTATGACGTTTACGTGCAGAGGCTTTCTCTTAGGTGGTGTTGGGCGGGGCCGGTTACGGCATGTATTAATTTCATCATACACTCTCGACGCAACATAACCTGATATTCTGTTGCGGCATTGTTATCGTCAATTTCATCAAATACAATTGAAGCAAACACGACGGTCTAAATGTTCACATATGCAAGCAAACAAACATAAATCAAGTCTATATATATTAGTTATACTCTGTCCCAATGACGTATATTAAAGATAGACTCCGAATCCTATTGTTTGTAGCTTGAAGCAAATGGGAAGCTCCATGCCCAGAACTGTCATGGCTGAAAGTGAGTGTAGATGATACAAAACACATGGCTAAACACGAGAGTAGCTGATTAATAATTCTTTCACACGCCGATCACGGAGTGATAAGTTTATCTTTTCGTTTACTTTGTATTTGAAGTATTTTATTATATTTTATAAACAATTTTTCGATCATGGTTTCAATTTCAATTTCGTTTCGATTGTCTTTCAGTAACGTATTTTCATTTTAGTTACGTATTTTTGATTTATTTTTGTGGAAAATAGGTCATGATCCTTTTTCGTGTCTGTTTGTACAGTCGTACGCAGAACAACTTTGAATAATGGTTTTGAATTAATAATTCCTTGGGGCCCAAAATCTTCAAAAACAAAGCAGCCAGACAACTAATTACTCCACGGCTCACTCCTGCCCAGAGCTATCATGGCTCAATTTGCTTCACTTTTTGCCGCCGTTAACAATAGGAATCGGAGTCTATCTTTAATATACGTCATTGCTCTGTCCAACGAAAGAAAAACTGGGTGTGCCTAATTAAGTTTCCGATTTCAATTGTTAGACATTGTTGTTAAGTAAAATTAACAATGTTTAACAATTGAAATTGGAAATTTAGCTAGACACGCCCAGTTTTTCTTTCGTTGAACAGAGTATAATTCCCTTAATTTCTGGGTTTTTTTGAAGGCTTAGCTTCAGTTTTGGATTTTTTTTCATCATTGTGGTCGTATTATACAGCTGAGTGTTAAATTTCAACTTTATTACTTACTTTTAAAACCGGGCAAATAGGCTTTATATATAGAGAGAAGAGAAGATACAGAAGAAGATTACGAGTATTGTTCAGAGAAACTTTGCAGCTAAAAGACAAAAAGCTATTCGGGCGTCAGCAATATCTGAACAAACAAGAGGATAAAAAAAATCCCGAGCAACGCCGGGTTATCAGCTTGTCTTTATAGATAAAAATTCAGGCTCAGGGTGCATCCGTAAATGTTCTAAAAACTTTTGAACCACTTATCCGATTGAACTCATATTTGCAACATATATTCATTAGGTCCAGAGTAAGTTTTACATATCCCTAAGATATGTAGGGGTAAAATCATATATCTTGGATTATGTTTGTTTACGCAAGAGATGGCACCAGAGTTTGTTTATCTTTTCCTTGAAACCGAAACTGGACTAATTACGCTGAAGGAGGACAGCAAAAAAACTTCCGTTTTCCTCCGGATGTGTAGTAGTGTTTGCACATTTCAACGGAGGAAACGCAAGTTTTTTGCTGTCTTACTACTGTGCAGTTACTCCAGTTTCGGTTTCAATGGAAATATCTATATAAAAATTCAGGATGAGTCTGTAAATGTTCTTAAAACGTTTGAACCACTTATCCTTTTGAGCTCATACTTGCACCAGATGTTCGTTAAGTTCAGGGTAAGCTTTACATGTGCCGAGTGTCAGGTTAGCCCAAAGGGGAAAGGGGAAAAATATCATTTTCCTTGATCTGTCTGTCTGACATAAGCCTACGATATGCGCGGACTAACAATGGGCGGCGAGGTCAAAAATGCTAACACCGAGTTGAGTTAGTGAAGAAAGTCAATGTTGCTACGACAATCAACAATACGTTAACAATCGAGCAATAATCATTGCTTCACCAGCCCAACTCGGTATTTGCAATTTGGTCCTCGCCCAATGTATGTCATGTCCTACAATGCAGAGTAAAGATTCTGCAAAAATAGGCCATTAAAAATTACTTTGGCTTTGGTCATGAAAAAATACAGGATGGGAAACTCTATTATTTAAAGCGTGATTTTTTTTCACTGGCGCTCTCTGGCCATTTGCATGGGCATTACTCTCTGTCTATCTTATATTCTTTTTTGTTTAATATAGAAGACCGCTTAGGTTGGTTAGGCTTCTTGACTACCTCAGTGTATTTTATTTGGAGTTTATTCTGGTTGGATGAGCTTTGTGAAAGCGCTGCTTTCGTCCCATCCTAACAAATGTACACTTCACTGTTCGATTGTCGATTGTCGGTTAGTGGGTTTATTTGTTTGTTTGTTTGTTTGTTTGTCTGTATGTTTTTTATACAAATCTACAATTTTATTCCGATCTTGATGAAATTTTGCATACTTGACCATCAAAGCATGAGGAAGGTCACTGTGTACATCAGATATCAGAAAAATAATAATTATCGATAAAAGATCGATATTCATGGTTATGGCATGGCATATTAATGAGAAATATCTCATGACCAACAATGCAAGGAGAAGTTTGTGCAACAATAGTTATCAACAATGGTATAAACACGCAATCCACAAACACTAGGCAGGGACCAACAATAGTATAAACACGCAATCCACAAACACTAGGCAGGGACCAACAATATATATCTCATGACCAACAATGCAAGAAAAAGTTTGTGCAACAATAGGTATCAACAATGGTGTCAACATGCAATGCATTTACACTAGGCGAGGATCAACAATCTATATATATAGAAGGATGTTTGTGGGTCTGTCTGTGGGTCTGTCTGTGGGTCTGTACGTTTTTTATACAAATCTACAGTTTTATTCCGATCTTGATAAAATTTCGCATACATGACCTTCAAAGCATGAGGAAGGTCACTGTCTACCTCAGATTTCGGAAAAAATAATAAATATCGATAAAAAAATCGATATTCATGGTTATAGCAAGGCATATTAATGAGAAATATCTCATGACCAACAATGCAAGGCAAAGTTTGTACAACAATAGGTATCAACAATGGTATCAGCACGCAATTCACAAACACACTGCATGAACCAACAATATATATTTCATGACCAACAATGCAAGGCAAAGTTTGTGCAACAATAGGCCCATTGTGTTCGCATCAACAATGGTATCAACGCGCAATTCACCAATAACAATGAGCACAGAATGATGATGTAATGTTAAAGCAATCTTTCCAAGAGTTATAACAATGAACATAAAATGATGATGTAATATGGATAAGTTTCAATTTGTAACAATGCATAGAATTCCTATTATTCAGGCTTTTCTTAGAAAAGAGAGTTCTTAGTACTTAACAGTTTCTTGAAAATCTTTAAAAATGATCAGTAACTGGAGATAATGGAGAGTTAGCAGACTATTGAGAAAGAGTGGAAAGACGACAGAGGACGCACTCCTTTAGCTCCGTGATGTATTGAGCAAATGGGAAGCAAGTAAATAGAAGAATCGGCGACCGCTAGACTGCACAAAGTGATGAATGGCCAAGTTTTGTTTCAACACATCGAGAGAAGAGTGGAAATTGCAACAACACTAAGTATACATCTGAGGTAAGATTACGTGAGTAAGAAATTATTGGAGAGGTCCAGCCATTGTGAGCCTTTAAAAATATTTTTTTCGAATTTTCATTAAGAATTTTTACTGTATTAATCCTAAGCATTTTCATGTGTTTATTTTTAAGATATTGCAAAATTTAATTTAATTTTTTGAGATTGTTCTGTTTACATCCAAGTGGAATTATCCCGGGCAACGCGGGGTACCTTTGCTAGTTCATAATAATGATGATTATTGATTGCGTGCTATATAATATTATTTAAATTAAATACATTTTCCAAAGCGAAAGATTAAATGGAGAACGTAGTAATTCTCTATATATTCGAACATATAAGAGTTAATGCAAGAAATAAAACACTCTTTAACCACAACGAGTAAAAAGAAAAAATACGACCTGTAAGTACTTTTCGAGAACAAAGCTCTCATCTTCAGCAGGATTAACAGGGAGTAACACACAAGATGCAACTGAAGATGAAAGCCATATAGTATGCTTATATCTTATAAGATAACGAAGGCCATATAGTATGCTTATATCTTATAAGATAACGAAGGCCATTACGATATACCGTACAGTAAACAGCATATCGTGTATTGCCTAAATATATACTTTTTTCATAAATTAAATACGGTATTGTTATATACGAGGGCGTTTGAAAAAGTTACCTTAAAATTGTGTTATAAGTTTCGAGGGTTAATGTAGTCCTACAACAATCACATTATTTGACGAGCAAACTTCGCGCTGCAATATGTACACGACATGTAGCGTCACGGAGGTCGATGACGAGAATGAGCTATCAAAGACGGCAGCTTCACTGTCGATGTGCACCTGTGAGGAGCAGCGCTCTGTCGTACGTTTTTTGTCGAGTGAAGGTGTCAATATCGGATGAGTACACTATCGTTGCAGCAAGTGTAGGATTGGAGCAGAAAGTTCAAGAACGGCGTGACAAGCTTTGCCGATGATGCCCGGTCTGGCAGACCGCGAAGTGCAGTCACCCATCTGCACATTGACGCTGTAGATGCTGACATTCGTCGTGATCGGCGCATTACGGTGAAGGAACTGCGTGAAATTCTGCATATAAGCACTGGTTCTGTGCATACGATTATCCATCACGAGCTCAGATTCACCAAAGTGTCTGCAAGAAGGGTGCCTAAGCTTTTAACGCACGAGATGAAGCAACGGCGGATGGATGCTGTGTAGAACTCTTGCGTCGCATTGAAGACAAATAAGAGACATTTTTGCAGCTAATCGTCATTTGTGATGAATCCTGGGTTCAGCATTTTCAACCGGAGACCAAACGAGCAAGCAAAAAGTGACGTCACAGCAATTCTCCCAAACCGAAGAAGTTTCGCACTTAGCGCAGGGAAGGTGATGCTGGCCCTAATCTGAGACCACAGGAGGCCGATTGTTGAGCATAGCGATGTCCGTTGGATCCGGATTTCTGATCCGGATCTGAAAGTATCCGGATTCGGATCTAGAAATATCCGGATCCTTTCACTGATGCGTATTATGACTAATTAGAACTTGGGAGGACTTGGCTATCACAATCGCAATAGTCGAGTCCATAAAGATTGAGGGAATATGGTACAATTTTAACTAAAACGAAAACTAAAGATTTGTTAAATTAAACCTGATTTTAGTTTATGATGATTTTGATTGTTGTCTACATTAAAGCGATCCTCTGCTCAGTCATAGTAAAGTAGGGAGCTGAGGAGCGTTTGATTTTGAGACACGTTATAAGGTGAAATCGGACGAACATCGAATATTCAACTCAACAACAATCTATCTATATATCTATCTATCTACATATTGTTTGTATGTATGTATGTATATTTGTCTCTTATACAAATCTACAGTTTTATTCCAATCTTGATGAAATTGTGCACACATGACCTTAAAAATAAGGAGAAGAGCATTTGAAAACAAAATAATCTTTTATATAAAATTCATTTTCAGTTTGTTAACACATTACCCGGTGTTGCACTATAAACGTAACACATTTACTTGTGGCACTACATAGTTAACCAAATTAACCTATTTTAGGGAGGGGGGTAACGAATTGCAGAGTGTGCTTTCCATGAAGTGCGATATCTCCATCATGACCTACCTAAAACCTTCCGATGCATCATCGGAATTACCGTGAAAAATTTCATCAAGATTGGTCTAGCCATTTTGAAATGCATAGCTAACAGATAGGTCCATGTGTGTTTCTTATAGGTCCATTTTGAAAAACTCGAACCAGGAACCTCGACTGTCATGGTCGAAGTCTCTATCAATTGGGCTATCACAGACACTTGAACAGCCATGGGAGGTAGGCACTAAATGTCTTAAAGACAACCAAGTTGTTAAGAAAGAAAGCCCAATGGGAGGTAGGCACCCGGTTCACAGATCGTGAATTTCTCCTATCCAAACCATCAGAAAGTTTGATGAACACACAATAAGAAATAAAGAAATTAAACTGGAGCAAACACCAAACACTGCTTGGTTGTCTTTAAGACATTTAGTGACAGCATGGCTTTTCAGGTGTCTGCGATAGCCCAATTCATGGTTTCTTAAATGAAGAGGTTATGACACTCGTAACTGTTCCAATGCTATCGGCGCGAACCAGAAGATGTACCGGAAGTAGATGGCGAACGAGCAATCTATGCTCCATTTATTAAATTTTTATGAATCATTTTTAATCATTTATTTTAAAAAAAAGCTTAAAATGTATAACAAGTTGTACCTTAAAAACATCGATAACTTATGCTTTATATGTTGAATTCTATTGTATATCTGATTATTTAAAGCATACTTCGATGTTTTGCCATCTGGTGGACAAAATAATAGCGGGATCGCGTTTAAACAGGAGTGTCATAAGTTATGACGCATAACCTCTTCAATTAAGAAACCATGGCCCAATTAGTAGAGGTGTCGACTATGACAATCAAGGTTCCTAGTTCGAATACAAGTCGGAGAATTTTTCCATCCATTTTTCTAATTATCATTTACGTGATGCTTGCAGTTTGCTCCAGTTTAATTTCTTTATTTCCTAACAGTTTATCAATTGTTGGAATTGCAGTGTACACAGACACAAACGATCAATTATATCCATCGCCATCCAAGAAGAGAATTTTGGAATTGTTGAAATTTTAGATAAACAAATGAATTTTTAAAAGTCAGGTCACATAAATTTACAGCCATAGCCAGGGCTGAAAAAAAGTCACATCAAACTATTGTATCATTTTCATTTTATTTCCTCCCACTTTCGAAGCCATACACATTATTAAGTACCGAAAGATGCTTTATGTTATCAGTGTGGGGAAACGTGTCCGTCTGTCTATCTGTCTGTCTGTCTGTCCGTCTGTCCGTCTGTAACCCTAACTCCCCTGAGGCTATCAAAGATTTTCAAAATCTGTTTTCGTCAGTCGATGAATATGGCTCATGGCATGAACAAATCACAAATCTATATATACAGGGTGTAAATTTTAAGTTGACAAAGCAGAATAACTCGAAAAATAAGCTTCACACGAAAAAATGCGTAGAATCCAAAGTTGATTATTTTCGAGGGGGCATCTGCTGGTGCTAAAATTAGCCCACCCCCCCCCGGCCCCTGGGGGTGGGGCGGGGGGCAACTTTAAAATTTCAAATGGGAACCCCTATTTTTTATTGCAGATTCAGGTCCTACATAAAAAACTACGTACATTTTGTCTGAAACATTTTTTTTATTTTTGGTAGATGGCGCTGTAATTCAAGAAAATCCATTTTCTCATTTTTGCGTGGAAATAACTAATTTATTATTCATTTCGATTCCTACATTGTTTTAACTACAATGTAATTTGAAGACATTTCGTCAACAAACAAATAACGTAAACATTGGCATTTTTTTCAGAATGTTTACATTTTAAATTCTGATCTTTAGAAGAAAAGATTGTAATTTTTCAACTGTTTTTGTGAGTGTACAACGCCGTATTGCTTTTGAATTTACATTATGAATTATCTTTCTGTGGAAGAAAAAATTGAGATGGTGTACATTTATGGAGAAAGTGGGAGAAATTTTGATAATGCAGTCGCGCTTTATGCTCAGCGTTTTCCTGGCCAAACGCGATCACGGTCTTCTTTTGTTCGAGTTATTAAACAATTTACTGCGGAAGGTAGTGTGAACCAGAAAAAAAGAACCCGTGCAGCTACTGTTTGTGGAGAAAACAATCAAGTGTCAGTCCTAGCTGCTGTGGCTCATAATCCACATGCGAGCACAAGAGAAATATCAAGGCAATCAGGAATTTCACATATGAGTGTTTGGAAAATGCTGAAGCTCCACAAATTTCATCCATATCATGTATCTATGCATCAGGAACTACATGGCAATGACCACCAAAACCGTCTAACGTTTTGTCACTGGGCACTTCAGCAGATGCAAACAAACCAACATTTTTTTGCACGAGTTCTTTTCTCCGATGAGTCAACATTCACAAACCACGGGGAAGTTAATCGACATAACATGCATTACTGGAGTGAACAGAACCCACACTGGATTCGAGAAGTCAACCATCAGCGACCTTGGTCAATTAATGTTTGGTGTGGGATAATTGGCGATAAACTTATCGGTCCATATTTTATAGACGGTAATTTGAATGGCAACAAATATCGTAACCTACTTGAAAATGAACTACCAGATCTACTTGAAGACCTGAGTATTGAACTTCGACAACACATGTGGTTTCAACATGATGGTTGTCCAGCGCATTATTCATTAGTAGCGCGCGAAGTACTACATCGACTTTACCATGTTCGCTGGATCGGCAGGGAAGGTCCTGTGAATTGGCCAGCCAGATCGCCTGACCTTACATCGCCAGATTTTTTCTTATGGGGTTACCTCAAAGATATCGTTTATAAGGAAACGCCAACCACTCGCGAAAACATGATTCAAAGAATAAGAGATGCTTGCGCTGCAATTACACCAGACATGTTATCAAGATGTGTTCAGGAATTTACAAAACGAGTCAATAAATGCATCGAAGTTGGAGGTCATCAATTTGAACATTTAATTTCATAAAACGGCGAGATGCAAGGGATTTAAGGACAACAAGCAGGCCGAAAGTGAGAGGCGAGGAGACTCACTGGAAATACAAGCACCCCGAAATTCATTTACTTGCAAGTATTTGCAAATAAGAAAAAATAAAACGAAAACAATCGGTCCTTTTAAGGACCACCAAATCTTAAACGGGAATAACTTCATCTTTACACAGTCTTTTACTTTTTTACTCTGTTAGTTAATGAGTTCACTCGTTAGTACGTAGGATGTTCGGTTAGTTAGTTAGCTAATCAGTTGATTTGTTTGATAATTATAAAGTTGTGTGGCCTCATGACCACGAAACAAAACAAAATTATCCTAATCCGCGGCAAAAAATAATAAAATAATAACTTTGCGGCAAAATTTACGAAGTAAATAAGTATTTTTTATTTCTCCGTAACCATTTCCACGCAAAAATGAGAAAATGGATTTTCTTGAATTACAGCGCCATCTACCAAAAATAAAAAAAATGTTTCAGACAAAATGTACGTAGTTTTTTATGTAGGACCTGAATCTGCAATAAAAAATAGGGGTTCCCATTTGAAATTTTAAAGTTGCCCCCCGCCCCACCCCCAGGGGCCGGGGGGGGGTGGGCTAATTTTAGCACCAGCAGATGCCCCCTCGAAAATAATCAACTTTGGATTCTACGCATTTTTTCGTGTGAAGCTTATTTTTCGAGTTATTCTGCTTTGTCAACTTAAAATTTACACCCTGTATATATAGATTTGTGATTTGTTCATGCCATGAGCCATATTCATCGACTGACGAAAACAGATTTTGAAAATCTTTGATAGCCTCAGGGGAGTTAGGGTTACAGACGGACAGACGGACAGACAGACAGACAGATAGACAGACGGACACGTTTCCCCACACTGATAACATAAAGCATCTTTCGGTACTTAATAATGTGTATGGCTTCGAAAGTGGGAGGAAATAAAATGAAAATGATACAATAGTTTGATGTGACTTTTTTTCAGCCCTGGCTATGGCTGTAAATTTATGTGACCTGACTTTTAAAAATTCATTTGTTTATCTAAAATTTCAACAATTCCAAAATTCTCTTCTTGGATGGCGATGGATATAATTGATCGTTTGTGTCTGTGTACACTGCAATTCCAACAATTGATAAACTGTTAGGAAATAAAGAAATTAAACTGGAGCAAACTGCAAGCATCACGTAAATGATAATTAGAAAAATGGATGGAAAAATTCTCCGACTTGTATTCGAACTAGGAACCTTGATTGTCATAGTCGACACCTCTACTAATTGGGCCATGGTTTCTTAATTGAAGAGGTTATGCGTCATAACTTATGACACTCCTGTTTAAACGCGATCCCGCTATTATTTTGTCCACCAGATGGCAAAACATCGAAGTATGCTTTAAATAATCAGATATACAATAGAATTCAACATATAAAGCATAAGTTATCGATGTTTTTAAGGTACAACTTGTTATACATTTTAAGCTTTTTTTTAAAATAAATGATTAAAAATGATTCATAAAAATTTAATAAATGGAGCATAGATTGCTCGTTCGCCATCTACTTCCGGTACATCTTCTGGTTCGCGCCGATAGCATTGGAACAGTTACGAGTGTCATAACCTCTTCATTTAAGAAACCATGAATTGGGCTATCGCAGACACCTGAAAAGCCATGCTGTCACTAAATGTCTTAAAGACAACCAAGCAGTGTTTGGTGTTTGCTCCAGTTTAATTTCTTTATTTCTTATTGTGTGTTCATCAAACTTTCTGATGGTTTGGATAGGAGAAATTCACGATCTGTGAACCGGGTGCCTACCTCCCATTGGGCTTTCTTTCTTAACAACTTGGTTGTCTTTAAGACATTTAGTGCCTACCTCCCATGGCTGTTCAAGTGTCTGTGATAGCCCAATTGATAGAGACTTCGACCATGACAGTCGAGGTTCCTGGTTCGAGTTTTTCAAAATGGACCTATAAGAAACACACATGGACCTATCTGTTAGCTATGCATTTCAAAATGGCTAGACCAATCTTGATGAAATTTTTCACGGTAATTCCGATGATGCATCGGAAGGTTTTAGGTAGGTCATGATGGAGATATCGCACTTCATGGAAAGCACACTCTGCAATTCGTTACCCCCCTCCCTAAAATAGGTTAATTTGGTTAACTATGTAGTGCCACAAGTAAATGTGTTACGTTTATAGTGCAACACCGGGTAATGTGTTAACAAACTGAAAATGAATTTTATATAAAAGATTATTTTGTTTTCAAATGCTCTTCTCCTTATTTTTAAGGTCATGTGTGCACAATTTCATCAAGATTGGAATAAAACTGTAGATTTGTATAAGAGACAAATATACATACATACATACAAACAATATGTAGATAGATAGATATATAGATAGATTGTTGTTGAGTTGAATATTCGATGTTCGTCCGATTTCACCTTATAACGTGTCTCAAAATCAAACGCTCCTCAGCTCCCTACTTTACTATGACTGAGCAGAGGATCGCTTTAATGTAGACAACAATCAAAATCATCATAAACTAAAATCAGGTTTAATTTAACAAATCTTTAGTTTTCGTTTTAGTTAAAATTGTACCATATTCCCTCAATCTTTATGGACTCGACTATTGCGATTGTGATAGCCAAGTCCTCCCAAGTTCTAATTAGTCATAATACGCATCAGTGAAAGGATCCGGATATTTCTAGATCCGAATCCGGATACTTTCAGATCCGGATCAGAAATCCGGATCCAACGGACATCGCTATGCTCAACAATCGGCCTCCTGTGGTCTCAGATTAGGGCCAGCATCACCTTCCCTGCGCTAAGTGCGAAACTTCTTCGGTTTGGGAGAATTGCTGTGACGTCACTTTTTGCTTGCTCGTTTGGTCTCCGGTTGAAAATGCTGAACCCAGGATTCATCACAAATGACGATTAGCTGCAAAAATGTCTCTTATTTGTCTTCAATGCGACGCAAGAGTTCTACACAGCATCCATCCGCCGTTGCTTCATCTCGTGCGTTAAAAGCTTAGGCACCCTTCTTGCAGACACTTTGGTGAATCTGAGCTCGTGATGGATAATCGTATGCACAGAACCAGTGCTTATATGCAGAATTTCACGCAGTTCCTTCACCGTAATGCGCCGATCACGACGAATGTCAGCATCTACAGCGTCAATGTGCAGATGGGTGACTGCACTTCGCGGTCTGCCAGACCGGGCATCATCGGCAAAGCTTGTCACGCCGTTCTTGAACTTTCTGCTCCAATCCTACACTTGCTGCAACGATAGTGTACTCATCCGATATTGACACCTTCACTCGACAAAAAACGTACGACAGAGCGCTGCTCCTCACAGGTGCACATCGACAGTGAAGCTGCCGTCTTTGATAGCTCATTCTCGTCATCGACCTCCGTGACGCTACATGTCGTGTACATATTGCAGCGCGAAGTTTGCTCGTCAAATAATGTGATTGTTGTAGGACTACATTAACCCTCGAAACTTATAACACAATTTTAAGGTAACTTTTTCAAACGCCCTCGTATATAACAATACCGTATTTAATTTATGAAAAAAGTATATATTTAGGCAATACACGATATGCTGTTTACTGTACGGTATATCGTAATGGCCTTCGTTATCTTATAAGATATAAGCATACTATATGGCCTTCGTTATCTTATAAGATATAAGCATACTATATGGCTTTCATCTTCAGTTGCATCTTGTGTGTTACTCCCTGTTAATCCTGCTGAAGATGAGAGCTTCGTTCTCGAAAAGTACTTACAGGTCGTATTTTTTCTTTTTACTCGTTGTGGTTAAAGAGTGTTTTATTTCTTGCATTAACTCTTATATGTTCGAATATATAGAGAATTACTACGTTCTCCATTTAATCTTTCGCTTTGGAAAATGTATTTAATTTAAATAATATTATATAGCACGCAATCAATAATCATCATTATTATGAACTAGCAAAGGTACCCCGCGTTGCCCGGGATAATTCCACTTGGATGTAAACAGAACAATCTCAAAAAATTAAATTAAATTTTGCAATATCTTAAAAATAAACACATGAAAATGCTTAGGATTAATACAGTAAAAATTCTTAATGAAAATTCGAAAAAAATATTTTTAAAGGCTCACAATGGCTGGACCTCTCCAATAATTTCTTACTCACGTAATCTTACCTCAGATGTATACTTAGTGTTGTTGCAATTTCCACTCCTCTCTCGATGTGTTGAAGCAAAACTTGGCCATTCGTCACTTTGTGCAGTCTAGCGGTCGCCGATTCTTCTATTTAATTGCTTCCCATTTGCTCAATACACCACAGAGCTAAAGGAGTGCTTCCTCTGTCGTCTTTCCACTCTTTCTCAATAGTCTGCTAACTCTTCATTATCTCCAGCTACTGATCATTTTTAAAGATTTTCAAGAAATTGTTAAGTACTAAGAACTCTCTTTTCTAAGAAAAACCTGAATAACAGGAATTCTATGCATTGTTACAAATTGAAACTTATCCATATTGCATCATCATTTTATGTTCATTGTTATAATTCTTGGAAAGGATTGCTTTATCATTGCATCATCATTTTGAGCTCATTGTTATTGGTGAATTGCGTGTTGAAACCATTGTTGATACCTATTGTTGCACAAACTTTTATTTGCATTGTTGGTCATGCGATATATATTGTTGGTCCATGCAGAGTGTTTGTGAATTGCGTGTTGATACCATTGTTGCAAAAACTTTGTCTTGCATTGTTGGTCATGCGATATTTCTCATTAATATGCCCTGCCATAACCATGAATATCGATTTTTTATCAATAATTATTATTTTTTCGAAATCTGAGGTAGACAGTGACCTTCCTCATGCTTTGAAGGTCATGTATGCGAAATTTTATCAAGATCGGACTAAAACTGTAGATTTGTATAAAAAACAGACCCACAGACAGACCCACAGACAGACCCACAAACATCCTTCTTTATATGTATAGAAGAAGATTGTGAACAAAAGTTTCGATTACCTTCTTCAATAATAATAATAATAATAATAATAATAATAATAATAATAACAAGAAATTAAGCCTCCCGAGGAAAGTATAGGTAAGTAGCGGAAGCCCTGGGTTCATCTTTATTTTTTTAGCCGGCCAGGCGGCCGAGAGGGCTAGAGAGTAGACTTTCTAGTTGGTTTGTGTTTGTCCCGGGCTGCGTACAGATAAAATTTGTGCTCGCATAATGACTTTAGTAGTCGACGCCAAAATTTCTTACTTACTTACTTTTCAAATCCGCTTATCCGTTAGGGTCGCGGGGGCAGCAGCCCTATGGAGGATCTCCAGCGATCGCGATCTTCCGCCATCAGGCGCATGTCCTCCCTGGTAATACCCAAGCGACTCGAACCCAGATTCTCTATGTAGTCTCTACCCACCGGCTTGGAAAATAACTGCCTAGGAAGACCAGTTTGCGGCATCCGTATCACGTGGCCATACAAGCGCAAGTGAGATCTCTCAATGCTGAGAAGTAGCGGCCCAACACCTAAAGACTCCTTTATTGTGCTGCTGTGCACTCTATCTAGTAAGGTAACACCTGCTACACCTCTCAGAAATCCCATTTCAGCCGCTTGTACCCGCGATCGGACACTTTCGGTAATTATCCAAGCCTCATGACCATAGGTGAGAATGGGGACAAAGACAGATTTGAAGACGGAGAGCGTGGCTTTGTTACCAGCTCGCGTTTCGTTACTACGGGTCGCCACAGTTCACGTCTGACACTGCTTGCTGCACCCATCCCAGCATGCAATTCTTTCTCCTGCCATCCATCACTCATGAATGCAATCCCGAGATACTTCAATTTCTCCACCTGTCTCAGTGAGACTCCCCTAACATGGAGAGCGCACTGAGCAGGATGTCTTGAAAGGACCAGAACCTCAGTTTTAGCCACACTGATCTTCATCCCAGCTTCTTCACATTTGGCTGCAAACTGGTCTAGTGCATGCTGAAGGTTCGTGCGAAAAGACCCAAAGAGGACAAGGTCTTGTTGGGTTGGAGTCCCTGCTTGCAGGGGTCCCTGCCGACCGAGTCACGAGGACCAAACGGCTTGAAAGAAGCCACGATGAAACACCGTCTCCCCGGTCTTGAAATTCACGACCTAGGGGTGGTTTAATCTGCAAAAACTATACACCGCTCTTATCATGGCAAGTCAAAGGTTGTGGCTGCAATTGCTTTCACTGAGAATTTTTCGAAATCTTTAATAATTAATGCATTCAAATAAGCCGTATATGCGAATTGACGCGTGTAGCTGTGTCGCTGAAGCGATGCGTGGAGCTTCGCCCAAGCGTTTAGAACTGCAGGGAGCGTGCAGGCGTCGAGGAGGTGACTCGGGGAATGGGTTCTGGATCCACATGGGCAGAATGTCGTATTTGTAACGAGCTTAAACCGCGCTAAATAGTCCAAGAAGGGACCGTGGCCTGTGACCATTTGAATTGTTCGGGGGTGCTAGCCGATTGTATCGGTTGAAACCCTCGGTAGAAGCTGGTGGACCGGTCTCCCCTTCGTGGAGTTATCCCATTCCCTTTGCCATGTGTTAAATGCTTCGCTGTACAGAGAACCCCTAAGATGGCTGACCGCCGCAATGCCGCCTTCTTTGCGGCCACATCAGCCAGCTCGTTGCCAGGGATGCCTGCATGTGATTTGACCCATCGTAGGGTTATGCTGCTTAAATCGACTGCCTGCAGTAAAGCAGTCCTGGCAGCGATGGTCTGCTCGGAGGAACCTCTGTTGCTCGTAATTGCTCTAAGAGCCGCCAGCGAGTCTGACAACACCGCAGCCGACTTCACTGGCGCGACTTTCGAATGATTGAGCCACGTCTGTGCTTCCCTAATGGCCTGCACCTCTGCTTGAAAAACCGAGCAATTAGGTGCCAAGCTGAAGGTCTGTTGGTGAGCCATGGTGAAGCCTTCCAGAACAACAAAGGCTCATCCTGTCTTACCTCCAATGTTTGACCCATCTGTGTAAATTTCAATGTCGGTGCCAGGGCTGCTGTTGCCATCACAGAGTACCTCGATGCTGCGGGCCTCCCAAGGTGGTGGTTGGGAGGAGAATCCGGGTAGGGCCTCATACTCAAGAAAGCCGCTAGTGCGGTGTTCCTGGAACCTATGGCGGAGGAGTGCTAGAAGATGAAGAGGTGGGCAGCCATTAATGACCTGCAGGGCCTCCGTGGTGACCGTGCAGTAGGCTCTCGCCAGGGACAAAAGAAAAGGTCGCTGGGCAGTCTGGAGACACCTCCTTGGGTGCGTGGTGATGGCCCTTTGGCCCATATCTCCGCTCCGTACAGCAGCATGGGGTTGATGATGTTGATCAGCAGACCCTTGAGTGCCCTCGTAGAAAGACCCCAATATTTTCCTGCGAATATAAATATTCTGGTTCCGATCGTTGATGCTCTTTTGCAGAGGTAGGTATGTGGCCTACCCAGCTTCCCCATTTATCCAGTATAAAAACAAGGTACTTGATGGAATCAGTACACTGCACTGTTTTATTCCCTATAAGCATTGTTGCTGGTCTTTCTCGCAAGGCTCTGTACGGACGGACATATAGGCAGCCAAATTTATCTGTATTGTAATCCAGACCGCAGCTTGTCGCCCACCGCTCACATCGGAACCAGGCTCCGGTGAGAAGGAGTTGCCGCCGATGCACTGTGGGGGCGGACAGTACATCGCCCCCCAAGAAGACAAGGCCGTCAGCAAAGAGCATCCTTTCCCCCAGGCAGTCGCCCACGCAAAAACGCTCAACGCCTCGGCTTCTCCTGTCTATCCAGTCCATAAAGATAATGCACAAGAGGGGCGACAGTACGCACCCTTAGCGGAGTCCAACACCCACGGTGAACGGTTTTGACTTAATGCCATTTATCCAGACACACATCTCAGACTTTCGTACAGAGACATTATAGCAACCAGTAATTGCCCATCCACTCCATACTCTTGCAACACTTGCCAGAGCTTCTCCCGAGGAACTCTGTCATATGCTTTTTCGAGGTCCACAAAGCAAGCGTAGACCTCTTTTGCATACTCCCAGGATTTCTCAAAGATTTGCCTTAGAGAAAAAATGTGATCCGTCGTGCTTCGGCCATGTCGGAAACCACACTGCTCCCCCGATAGTTTGGAGTCGACTATTTCCCGACTTCTCTTCTCCAGACATTTAGCGTACACTTTCCCAGGAATGCTGAGCAAAGAGATGCCTCGACCATTGTTGCAATGTCTCTGATCTCCTTTTTGAAGATAGGGATCACAATTCCTGTATGCCATTGCTTAGGGGCCTGTCCGGATATCCAAGCAACCTGACACACTCGAGTCAGCCACAGGATACCATCCTGATTTAAGGCCTTTAACATCTCGGACCGGATTTTATCATCACCTGCACCTTTGCCAGTCTTCAGGGACTTAATTTCCCATCTGACTTCTGCTTAAGTGATACTACCGTGACTATTCTCCGCTCCAAAGTGCACCTCAAGTGCCTCAGTTGTTGTTGTCACCGGATTAACAAGAGATGCAAAGTATTCCTTCCACCTATGCAACACGCTCTCCTCTGTTTTTAGAAGTCTTCCATCTGAACTCTTAATGGTTTTTGATGAAAGAGACTTCTTTTCACAGGGGCGTCGCACGGTCTGCCAGAATACGTTGTTTGACGAACCACAGTCTGCCTTTAATTTCTCCCCGAACTTCTCCCAGGCCTTAACTTCAGCTGTTGATACTGTCTTTGCTGCTGCTTTTTGCGCCTCAGTGTACCACACTCGACTCAGCATAAGTTGACTTATTTGCTGTTAACCAAAATTTCTAACAAAACCAATCTTCAATTTTTTTTTATTCTTGCATCTGCACTTTTTCTTCCTCCCACTTTTTCAATTAAAATAGATTTTTTCGAACCTTGTATTTAGAAAATATAAAATAACCCTATCTTCTTTCCTTTCTCATTATTTTCGATCGAATGATTTATTACACCCTATATGTTGCCATAAATTTCTTAAGACCAAGTGATTGCCACCCCCACAACTCCGACCCTATTGGGACAATTTTGTCCAATCTTTACAGTAATGTTGATCTTGCTTAGAGGAATCTGCATACCGAATTTCACTCCTTTATGTGCATAAATACGCGTAGAACTTTTGGTCGCCTCTAATTTCCGCCCCCGAAACTCCGCCCCCAATAGGCCAATCAAAACCAAATTAAATAGTAAAGGTGCACATGCCCGTAGTAAGCTACATTCTGAATTTCAACCTTCTACGTCAGAAAGTGCGGAAATTATGAAGGGGACGGACGGACAGACAGACGGACATTGTGAAAACAGTAAGTAGCTTCATTCTTCCGCTACTTAATAATCATTTACTTTCATTTTTCATTAATTTCATTTAATTATGTACAATTACAGAATTTAACTAATCAGGGCCAGAATGGCCGGAGACCGACGATTTAGGTCCCTGGATGGAGGTAAAAAAAGAAATACATCAAAAAAAAAAATAAGAAATACAATCAGCATAAATGATAATATGAATGCAATAGATTAAAAGGTATTTTTGTAGGAGAAGTTAGAGAAAAATTTCTTCAGTCTGCTTTTGAAAATGGATAAGGAAGGAGAAGAGCGTATTTTGATTATTCCATAGTCTGATTCCTGCATTAGTAACGCTCTTAAGTTGCTAAGAGCGTTTAATCAGAGGGAAAGTGAGAGAGTCATTATTCCGTAAATTATAAGGTCCTAACGATTTAGAGTTGAAGTAGTCAAGGGGAAGAGAAGAAACGAGCTTGTTATTTAAGGCTTTAAAGATGAAAAGCGCAAGATAATAAGAGTGCTATTGAAAAATGGGCATAATACCTGCTGAGGGAAAGAGATGGGAGACGGGGTTGGATTTTTTTAGTTTAAACAAAATTCGGACAAACCATTTCTGAATACAATGTAAGCATTTTAAGTTTGTTTTGGTGGTACTACCCCAAAATTCAAGGCCGTAAATAAGTGCTAATTGAATGATAGCAAAATAGAGTAGCAGCAGAATGTTTTTAGGCAGAAAATGAAGCCGTGAGAAAAGACCGAGCTGGTAGTTTAAAGTAGAAGATAAGTCATTGATATGAGCATCCCAGGAAAGATAATAAGAAAGATGAATTCCTAGAAATTTATAAGAATTAGTAGGAATGAGTTCCTTTGCATTATAGAGTAAGGTAAAATTAACTAAGTCAAGTTGTTTGTTACGTTGGTGGAAGATTATATAAGTGGTTTTCTCAAGATTTAATTGGAGGTGATTTTGGCTGTTCCAACTTAATAATTTGGTAAGTACAGTATTAAACGAGTGTTGAATCGCGGAAAGAGTAATTAAATTAAATTAAATTGAATCGTTGTGTACGTTTATTCATTTTGAACTACACATTTCCGATAGAAGTACGTATTGCCTTACTAAACTTGTCTAACCCTAAAAACGAGAGTCTTCTTGAGAAAACAAATGCTTTCCTTTTTATCCTCGAATTCTTTAAAATCCTATCAATCGTGGGCATTTCGGTTGCCTGGCTTATTGATTAGGATATCAGAATCTGTTTATAATTTAAGAGAGAGTTGTACACAGCTATTATAAACAGCCATTTCTTAGCATTCAAATATATGAGGCTTGTCCGAAAAGTATCCGGGTTGAGGCTACGAAATAAAAGTAGCTCGCTGCATTATTTTCCTATCCGGATCGTATGTCGACATTTCAGCTGATGACAATAAAATTTGTAGGTTTTAAGAGTGTCACGTGCAATTGTTGTAACACGTAGCAGAATGTTTTTCTTTTATCTCCGCTTGGTGAAAATGACAGAAAACACTGAGCAACGACATTCCAAGAAAATTTGTTTTAAAATCGATAAAACTGCAACGGAGTGATATGAATTGCTAAAACAAGCATTCGGCAATGATGTTATGAGCCGATTGTATGCTGCACCAGGACAACGCTCCAGCACGCACACAGCGCACATCGTCCAGCAATTCTTGACAAAACACCACATGGTTCTAGTCAAGCAGGCTCCCTTTCTACCTGACCTAGCTCCGTGCGACCTCTTTGCATTTCCGAAGATCAAGAAAGCACTCAAAGGACGGAGATTTGAGGATATGGATGTGACAAAATGCGACGGCGGAGCTCATGGCCATACCAAAGGAGGCATTCTGTATTTGTTTCGACCAATAGCGTTGCTGCCGATGGTGCTTAGTTTGAAGGTGACTAAATATTTAATAATAAACTAATAATAAACAATTAAGGAATGACAAAATCAAGTACCGGTAAAGTAGAACCATGATAATAACGTGTACCAAGGGGCAGGCGTATACAGACTACGATGCCCAGACTGTGAAGCTATCTACATCGGATCCACTTCTCGTCCTTCCATGAGAGGTTCCGTGAACATAGGAGGGCGTGGGTAAACCGAGCAACAAACGAAAAAATACTCATTATTGAAATCCAAGATGGAAACAATGAAGATTACCATGTTGCTTGGACTAAGATGGTCAAATGACTTTTGAGTTTCAGGGCCTGTCTCTCTCGTAGGCCTCGCTTTTCTTAGATATGTGATTGACAAAGAAAAAACAGAAAGAAAGAAGATAAAATTAAAATAAGAAGGAAATTTATATTTTTGTCTGCTTTGAAATTCAAAGCTTGAATGCGTCATTCAAATAATTAATTGTTGATTAAATTTGTTTCATAATTTATAAATATCGTCGGCCCCGTTTTGTTGGTCCTGATGTCAGTGAAATCTACCACCCCACCTCCCTCTCATCTTCAATCGTCAGCATTTTCAAACCCCTCTACCTATCTAATGATGACGTAATTCATGGAGGAACCTACCCATTGATGTTTAAAATTTAGATCGTGGAATTTAAAAGAAAAGATTACTTGCGTATTTCATAGATTTCTTTATTTTATTGCGTATGATACACAAAATGCACAGCAAAAGAGAAAAGAAAAATTAAAATGGATAAATAGAAGGGAGAGGGGTTTACAATTGGATAACCAGTTGAGAGAGGGTATCATCAGTCACTCAGTGTAGTTCTGTTAGCCCACCTGTAATCCGACGCTCTGAGCAATCTGATATATCCATTGTTTGTGGAGAGGATGAGCAGTCATAAAGAGGATTTCTAAACCCCCATTTGAAAAGCCACTCTCTGCACCTGCCCGGTACTGTAAGAGCCTTGTTCAGCCTGGTCCATAATTTTCTAGGAAGAACAAATCCAGGGGTTATTACAGTTGGATCTTCAATTAAATGGTTGTTGGGGAAGTTGGCATCGGACCAATATTTCAAGCATGATACGGTGGATGTGTCGCTTAAGGCCCAGACAGGGCTTCTCGACCTTGAGAGAAATTTCGTGTTTTATATGTGCTAATTACTATTTACTCGACTATGGTAATAAAAGTGCCAATAAAGGAGAGTCATTTTAAATGTCAAATTATACAAACATGCCGATTTTTGTAAGTTAATGCTAAAATACTCCACCTCAAATGTAATGTTGCTGCTATTTCCTGACATCCTCGATCATAATAAGATCACACAAGATTTTAAGATGGATTTTAATTTTTAATAAGTATTTTTGCTTCCATGATCATTAAAAAAATTTTTCCAAAATATAAACCTCAAAGAAAGTGGGGTTATCTTCTCATCTAGTCGTCTTATAGTCAGGTAAAGACGGTATATCAGAATAGCTATAAATAGTGTTAGAAATGGCAATAATGTAAGATTTTCGGTGATCTTTACTGCTTTCAAATGAAATGCAACAATGCGGATGTAATAACATCATTTCGCGTGTTTTCTGTCAAACGCACGTTACGCAGCATTCATGCAACCTTATGTAAATATCCATTTTTTGTCTTTTTCCATCTAGTGAAGTGATAAGAGCATTAGCCTTACTTGAGCAGCCAGTTCTTTGTTGGTCTTCATGCAATTAATTGCTTTCTTTGGACCAACCTGGAATATATATCTTTCTATAGGCTCTAGGGATTGAAAATTTTGCTACTTTATTGATGAGCCCACAATGGATAATTTTATGGTATTGGGAGGGGGGGGGGGGTTTTTAAAAATTTAGGGGCGACTACTATGGTCATTTTTCGCCTTTTACGCAGCCCGGGACAAACACAAACATCCATGCCCACGGCGGGATTCGAACCCACGACCAGGCAGACTAGAGAACTAGAAAGCCTACGCCCTAGCCCTCTCGGCCATCTGGCCGGCTTATGGTATTGGAAGGATAGAATAGCAGCGTTTGTCAATGTGTAATTCACTATAAATTGGCGGATGACCTTGACTGAGCGATTAACACCGTACTTGAAATTCAGTCAATCACATTAGTCCGTAAACTCCAACTGCCAGGGACGTTGTTTTTAAGAAGTAGATAATAAGATCAATGATGGAATAGATGAGGAATAAAAGCCTAAATGGATTAAGATTTTTCAGGAGTCAGGCACCAAGATATAATAGACAGACTCTAAATGAAAAATGTAACCAGTTGGCTTTTTGGAAGTTCCATCTTGGAAGTGGTGCTGCCAGGACTTTAGGAAAATATGGGGAAAGGAAGTTAGATACATCTGGGTGGATCTTAGTGGCATTCTAACATGATCTTTCCTCACAAAAGATGGGTAGTCTGTTTTCGATCTTGCAGAATGGAATGAAATGGGAGGTTTAAGTCTTTATTTTCCTCCCAGTTCCCAACTAGTACTGAGAGATGAAAGATGGAAGTGAATGTAGGGTCCAATTCTGAGAAGGAGGGCTTAAAGGTGTTTATGATGGAATGCTACAGACGCAAGTAATTTTATCCTTTCTCCCCTGAATTAGGTATGTTTGTGATGTTATTAGGAAATTGCTGGCAAAAGAAAACTATTTTCTCATTTGGCGGGTAAAGCAATATTTTTTTTCTAGTTAAGTTTTTGAACTTTGCATTTAAGTAACGAGGAGATTATCTGTGTACAACATCTGGTCTATGTGGTCGTTGTGTCCTCTTCACATGAAAAGGAAAAGACTGAGAAAGCTTGTAAATTAACAACCTTTGAAAGTGCAAAAAAAGATTTATAAATTCACTTGATTGCAAATTGAGTGGCAAGTTATTTTAAAAGATTGTTCCAGTGTTCCAGTGACGTAGTGACTTGATGTGTTTGACAATTTTTTTAAAGTTTTGTTGGCATTGGTTTTCAACATGCTGGAAACACTTTAATTTCTTTGAAAAGAAACTTGCCTGTTGAAGTTTTGTCTTCGAAACAAAACACTTGATTCGTGAATTTGCTTACACATCATTTCACTGCTCAGAATACGATATTGAAAATCTGTGTCGATTAATGTTTGTAATTTATTTTTCCAGTGAATAGACTAAATAGCTCGACGAACATGGCCAGGTAGATTTTGTGGAATAGTTAAATAAGTCGTACTGTCTAAGTAAAGAGTGTGCGCTATACTTTTAAAAACGTTTATTTCCAGAAAATAATAAGGAAAACTTGAGATACAAGTACAAGTAAATGAAATAATAAATGATATTATAACTGGAGATAAGCCTACC
>JAHWFO010055429.1:0-38847 GCA_023313115.1 Rhysida immarginata | reverse complement strand
GGGGGAGGCTGCCAATTGATTATGATTTGAAGCCACTTTTTTGGTTAAAATTTACAAATAGAAAAGGGGAGGGGGGACTAGTTATTGGCTATTGCTTTCAACGTTTGACTAAGACCCCATTAAAATTATATTTGATAATCTAGTTAAATAAGTAAATGGTGCTAACAGTAGCAAATTTTTGTTTAATGTTTTGAAGCTAATGCATTTGTCATTTAAACTGGCTGAAATAGTTTATATTTAGTGGTGATCGTAAATTAATATATATGAGTGTAACAAAATACATTTGATAACCTGAAATTTAGTTCGCTTTTCCATAAATTTTAGTTATGATCCAATAAACAAAGAAAATTGCTTCAGAGAATTGTAATTAGTTTTTATAAAATTTTACAGTATTTGAAACCACAATGTTCTTGTGAAGGAAAGATTTTTCGAATGGATGTCACAACGCAATGGGGAAGAACTTTTCTTTTATTTCTTCCCATGTGCACCCAAATCTAATGGACAAATTAGATTGTTGGCATATCGTAATCCGGGCAGATTTTTGAAAAGATGGAATTTTCGATGATGCACGCCGAACTACTGGACATATGCTGATCGATCTCGGCATAATCACGACAGCATACGTTCGCACTTGTGATGTCGGCATATCTTCACATTGTGCACTGATACAAAGTTTGAAAATTAATATCATGAAATTGTTCACATTTAAATAATATATGTATTAATTATACTTGACAATTTGTTTCGGGTGGTACATTTTCAGTAGATTCGGCGACACTGAATTCCTCGTCTAATGACGGGTGATCGCGCAGGAGAGGTTCTCAACTATATGATTCCACGCGTAAACCATCCACATCACTCACAAGGTTCTCCAAATCGTTGTCCAATTCATTATATAGATAGTTGTTAAAATTATCTTCCATATCTTCGTAAGTGTCAAAACTGACATCTGAATCGCTGTTTCATGTCCAGACATTGTGAAAATTGTAGTGAACTCAGTACTAAGTGAATGGAGATCTATAGTGACTGTTAAAGCTTCACTGCAAAGCAGGCTGGGAGCAATCCTCGCACTACATCACGCCTCCACCCAAGATGGATACCTCCCGATTTCAAATCGCGCTCGGAATTTTCGTTTTTCACACATTTAGGATTCGAATTTAAAAAAATTAAATATGCTATGATGTTAATAATAGGTTAGTCTTTAGATTAAGTAAAGTTGCATGTGACCGTAGAGTTGTCCTTTAACTAAAAAAATAAATTTTATTTTCGCTATGTTTTTGCCAGTTTGAAATTTTTTTTTCTGTCTAATGACGAAAACTAAGATAATATATGAAATTAATGTTTTCATTAAAAAATTACATTTTAAAAATTTCATTAAAAAAAAGTGTGTTCATACCCCGCATTAACCTTACACCATCTGATCCTACTGTGCCTTTTCAAATGGTAAGAAAACAATTCCCCATAAAAGTTGCATTAGCTATGACCATTAAAAAAGCATAAGGCCAGACGCTTCAAAGGGTAGGATTGCATTTACCAGAACCTGTTTTTTCACATGGACAACTATACGTAGCTTTTTCACGAATCCGTTTGTTTAAAGATATCTTTGTATGCGTTAAAGATTCATACGGGCAAAAAGTGAACGATGATCACGTCTTAACCTCCAACATTGTTTTTAAAGAAGTTTTGTGAAATTAAATTTAAAAAAATAAACACGCCTAAACTATACTGTATATTATGTGAAAAACATTTACAAGCAAACTGATTTTGTGACTATTTTTATTATAAAAAATTTGAAATTGAAAAAGATTTACATTTGTTTATTTCCACTCATTTACTTAATTTATTTATTTATTTATTTATTTATTAAATTACGTCACTGTCCACAAGCGGTGCGAAGTATTCGCACGGGCTATCTAGTCTGATAAATTAAAAATCAAAGAAAAAAATTTATTTTTTTAGATTATATTTTTTATTTCTCGCAATTATTATTAAATTTATAACATTAAAATTTTATATTTCAAAAACAAGAATGAACAATTTTAGTCCATTAAAATAAGTATTTATTTATATCAAAGCTTATACACTTGTATTTGCTTCATATAATTAGCACTTAATGAAAACAATGAAGAGCACAAAACTTACAGTAAGGATTTTTTAAAAGTACAATATCTAAAAATATACATCAGGTATTTCATTTCCACATAGGATGCACATCTTCTGATTGTCTGCACGTTGGCGTTTTTTTTTCATTTTATTTTTTTAAATACAGCGTAAAAAAAAATAGCTAAAGGAACTCACGTGTGTTCTTAATCTGTGTTGTGAGCCGCATTGTTTAACGCAATATCGAACGAAACAACATAGCATCATGGTTATTATTTGATGAAAGAAAATATTAAATTCACAACGTAATTCAAAAGTTAAAGCAGCAGATGACTACAATAATTATGAATATTAATATATATTAAAAGGAAATTATCGCTTTCTGTAACATTATCCGTTCTGGCTGAGGTGGCGATTATTTCGCTGATGAAGTTTTTACCTCGATCACGTGGTCTAGTTTCCTATCTTCGTGTTTTTAATCTGTGGACTGAAGTATCTTGCTTTCATTGAATTTAATGTTAAACTAATGACATTTGATGCTCAGCAGCCATTTCCATGAGTTAATAATTCGTTCTTGTCTTTAATTAAAAGAGTTTCATTCTGAGTGGAACCTAGGACAAGCTAGAATAATATGTCCAGGATTTGTATGCTAATTACAATTAACTTTAATTTTTCAATTAACTTTAATTTTCTGGCTGGCTAGTTTTGGCGCCAGGTTTGTGTCGAATTACAATTGTTGTAGTTTTCCATATAGTCACTGCCTTTAACTTAAACTGGAAGGTCTGTTTAAAGTTTAATATTATCCTTTTAAATCTAGGCAGTTATTGTAATCCTTTAATACGCGAAAAGGCGTCCAATGAATATTTATGCATTTTCATTTGAAATATTTTGAACTTTTAAGAATATCAATAAAACTAATTTTTATTTAGCTTACTTTGCTACATTTTTCAAGCCCCACACTTTTCTCCACTGATAGTTACGTTACATTGAGTCCAAGCAAACATGAATTTGCATCCTTGTTCAGTGATTCGGTGACTTGATTTGCGAAAAAGCAACGGCGTAGGTGCTCTTACGTTAAGTTTTTTTCTTTGATCTTGTCTGTTAGCTGATTAAAATTATTTTTTTTCCTCTCTTGTGTTTCTTGGACATGGGCAATGATATCAGTAGTTGCCTGAAATCAGGTCCCTATTTTATAAGATACTTTTGACCGAAACAGACTGTGCGCTTGGTGAATATGGCAGCCCTATACACACGGTTGTTTAAAAAGATAAATGTGTTTTAACTTTTGATGTAATAAATGCAGATTAATATTTGGTGGTGTTTCCTTTATTATGAATGACTTGGGAATATGCTATTTTTCAACATTGTACTATTTTGCAAAGTTTCCTGTGGTATTTATTCCCAGGATTTGAGGTAGCCTGCTTGTAACTGTTTTCCGTTGGCATAAACACTTTAAATCTAAATTCCTTGCAGTGGCTCTTCTTGTGCTAAAACTAATCCAGTATACTTTTAGATGAACGGCGTGGCACGTTTATGTTGCTGGGAGATTTAGTTTTGGCCTCCAATTACTGGATCAAAAGGCACCAGACAAATGTCAAACATTGCCTGGTACTTGCATGAATTTCTATTGTACAGTCAACCAAAGGAAATAATCCACACGAGTTTAATACCTAATAGTACATTTCATGCTAATGTGTTGTTTTAATAGCTTTATTAATTATAATTATTTAAATTTAATAATCTTAATAATGTTAACTCTAAATGTAATATTAAATTATTAAAAAAAAATTAATATTGAAACGGTAAAACTTAGAGTAAAATTCAAGTGTGGATTATTTCCCTTTGACGATTGTACCATCCACAAAGACTAGTTCTATTTTTCCGCTCTTAAAACGTCCAGATAGAAAATATGATCGTGAACGCGTTCCTGTATAAAGAAAGTATGCATTTTTGGTGCATGTGAAGATTTGGAGGATGACTTTGAAATCCCAGCTCCCCAGCCACACATAGTGCAAGTGTAACGCTCCGGTTCTGGGCAACGTACAGTACATTAAATTGGTGCTTTCACACGGAAGTAAGGTGTTAAACCAAAGACGGATTTTTAAATTGACTTTGTTAATTCGCAAAACACGATTAATCGTTTGACAAAGGAATTAAATACTCTATACGCTAAGTCTTCGAAATATTAAACTGTGCTTTATTCCTTTTAACACTAATTATACGCATACATTTCTATATTTTGTTTGCTTTTAATTTGTCTTCCTAAAGTCAATATTTTTAACATTTCTCTTTAATTCCATTTCTCTCGATGCAAAGCTTCCGTATCTGATCCGTTAGCAGAGGCCTCACGCTCTTTCCACCTTCTTCTTTGACCGCTCTGGACACCGTGGACACCGAAATTTTCTTTTTCTTTGCGAGCGCAGTCATTTTGAGCGTCGGGTTCCAATTATATCCAATGTAAACTAGGTTCTATCCGTAACTCTATAGTCTTAGTGTTCTACATATTACCTTGTCTTCGGTAGATACAAGTTCGTAATACATATGCACAGGGAGGTCTGGATCGACTTTTTTGACACAGTTTTATTCGAAAAATGGAAAAAAACAAAACATATATGTTAGAAATTTTTCTTAATGCTGAATATCCAAACAACATAATCATCAACATATCCTTAAATCATCTCCACGTTCATTAAATAGTTCATTCAAAATTTGTACTGTCATGCAAAAATTTCATTTAATTATGAAGACATTCTACTAACAGTGATAATTACGACGTTCTTATCTACTCTCCAGGTAAGTGCTAAAATTTAAAACTTTGATATTTTTCTTGACCTTAATCATATCACTTTTATATATTATCATTTATTTCTATAGGTTCTAGTTCGTATATTCTTGCCGCTGATGAAGAAAATAATAATAATTATGAACTGGAGATGCTCTCCAAGCATAGGAAATGATTTTTCAATTGAAAAATCATTACGCTGATGAAGAGTTACAATGTAATCGACAGCACGCCATCTTGGTCTTAGGTAAGGTCTGTCGACGGGGGATTAAGGTAAGTCAGAAGGGGGGAAGAAGTATACTAGGGGATCAGGTTAATACGATTAGTATGAGGTGGGACCGTCGATTAAAATACCTAATTTTCCTAGTTTCCTTTCAGGTGAACATCGATGGGATTATTGAAGAATTTCTTCGAACGTGCTTTTGCCAAGGTTCTCGAAAACATCTTTGGGTTTCTGCGTTGCTTCTGGCGTCATTGTTTGATTCCTGCCCTTCTAAATTCTAAGCGCTGACATTGGGGCTGGCTATCTTCAAATCTGTTCGAAACCAAAAGAGCACGACAGAGTGTTTCCTATTATAAATGTTATGGCCAAAAATAACTGCTACCTTACCGGATTCGTGATTGAAACATTCGTCTTATGTAAATTAACATCCTGGCGTGGCTTTGAGAACGATAATCCATTAGGTCGTTTCCTCTTTCTCTCACGTTCTACAGGACTTAATTTCTGGGTTAGGGTTGTCTTATATTCTCATTTTTCGTTAATTATCTAATTTAGAATTCAAACAATTTAAATTCTATGAGGCTAAACGTTCTCGGCGTTGACTGGATACGCGATACATGTTGACTCCTTTATTTTTGAGTCTGCTACATTGCGTAAGACAATGTCTTGAAAAACGCGGCTTCCTTCTCATCCGACGCCATTTGCTCCTTCAGCCTCTACCAACTTCAAGTACAAAAAAAAAACTAAAACTCTACATTCCTTGTAACCAAGCCCACAAAGTTCAACATTTACGTGTCTATTGTCATCGAGAGAAACAATCGCTTAGATTTCTTTGTTTTGTCTTAACAATGGACTTGTACATTTTAGTAATTTTATATTTTCAGTAATCATTTCCTTTTAAATTGTATGATATTCAATTTCTCTTTTTTCCCCCTGCAGATTGAAGAACAGCAATCTTCAAAGTCGTGACACATCTGATTCTCGGGGTTATCTAGAATTTACCGAAAGTTCATTCCCTATAGGACATCGTCATGAAATACGGAAAAGATCATTTCGAAAAAAAAAAACAACGACAAAAATTCCGTGCGCGCTCGAAATATTTTGAAGGTGTTACACAAGCACAAGATGAAACATTCTCTAAAACTTCTTATCCACTCTAATTATATCGTCTGCAGCTCTGTGACCGAGGAGAAATGGTTTTGGCTCCAGATGCCAGCTTATTTGTATGCGGTCCAGTACGGGGATGACGTTTAGAGCCTATTGTTTGCTTGCAGCTGGAAATGTATTGTACATGTGTTGCTATTAGTAAAATAGTGTTTATTATTATGCCAGCTGTATGACACAGTCTGTTTTGTTTAAAGGACTCTTATAATTTGTGGGACAAAGAATTTTGGAATGGTGGAAGCTAAAAATTTCAGTCCAGGTATGATCGACATTTGTTCAACTTGTTAATAAAAGTGAAATGACCAGCACTGTTGCATTCTGCAAGAGAATCAAATGACATTGTTGGAAATTTGAACACTTCTTTTTAACTATTGACAAATGTGTGGAAGGAGAATCTCTTTCTTAATAAAGATGCAGCATGAGAGTTTTTTTTTTTTAACTGTTACTTGCTTTCATATTGGCTGCTACTGTGGCATTTAAGCGGTCTTATAGGCCATATTCTTTTCCTGGATGGTAAGAACGTTGATCCGTTCGGCTGCCATATGCTCTTTTCACTTTGTGACTAACCACACATTCTTGACTGTTAACGATAGCATGCTTGTTGAAATGCCAATTTTTATATTAAAAAAATAGTTGAAGAAAAATATTTTTCATTAATGCATGTTATGATGAAATTTTTAAAAAAATCAATTTCAAAAAAATAAATCATATATGAGGGCAAGTCAGTATAGGAGTCGCAAAATGAAACTGCTTAAATTACGGCAATTTAATTTTTAGCACATTTTCATAGAAAAGTGCTTATATGATCGGTTTGTCTACTTGTCCGTCCGTCTGTAGACAATTCCAACAATGCATTGCGTTGCAATAGAGAGAGTACGTGTATTGAATTGCTGAAGAGACGAATTACCCTTGATTTGGGGAAAACGCGTGCTGAACACATTGGTTCGGCTCTCCGCGTGCAGGATGGTGATTGACGATTATTAAAAGGGGAGATCGGTCTCTAAATTAGAAGAATTTATTACGATAACTTGAAAAGGAAACAACTTTTTAACACTATTTTCACCAATCCATGAACATGGGACAGATTACGAACAAGTTCGAACGTGAGATAGCCAGAATGGGTAAGTGTTCTACCGGTACCATTGTGATACCCCCTCAAAAATTTTCGATAACCAGATATGGCATGTAATATATCAAACAAACCCAGGACATATCATGAACGAATACAGGGTGATTCTGAAAAAAAAAACGTAACATTACTGTAAGCAATGACAGAGGTGACCAGTATGAACATTTTCTTTAATACAATGTGGATCCGAATTTGAATGTGTGGTTAGTCACAAAGTGAACAGAAATAGAAATGCCACTACCAAGACCAACCAGTTAATAACTCAGGTTCTGCAAAGCTAGAAAAATGAGTTTTTGAGGAATAATTGTGTACATAAAACTCTGTATACCTTTAAAGTTTGATCGAATTCCAACGAGTAGTTTACGAGTTACGCATTCAACATCGTAACATGTGCCGGTTAGTACTCGCATGTAAGCACTGTTACGATTTTGAATGCGCAACTCGGAAACTGTTATTGGAATTGTGTATATTAACGATATACACAATTGTACCCTACTATTCCTCCAAAACTCATTATTCTAGGCGTTGCAGAACTCATTATTAAGCTGGATTATCCACGATTAACTTTTTGATATCAGGGCGACAACATTCCTTGTCCGTATGGAATGATATCATAAGATGGAGTCTAAGACTGTGGTATGATAGACGAACTGAGATGACGGTAAGTAGCTGGGTTATATAGTTTAAGTGTCGGGGCTGGGTATTATTTGGACTGTTGTCATGGGTAAAATTTTGTATGATTAGAGTGACTCAGTGGAAGTATTAATGAATGACATAAAGCGGATACCAAAGATAAAATGAGTAATAATTTATTGAAATTAAAAAACATTTTAAACTTCTTTAGCTAAGACTATGAACTAGATGAAATATTATCAAAGTAGCAATTAATTGGAGTTGAAAAGTTAGAACTCGATAACAACCAAACACTTGGAGCACTTGAAAAACACCAGCACAGAACTGAACAAAACTTATTGCATCACACAATAAAATTCTTAATGGGCCGTTAAGTAAGTATCGTTAAGGGTTCGGAACGACAAATAAACAATGAACACAAAGCTGAAGCTTAAATGAGTGCGAAACACGATTCACGACTTGTGAAAAGAATACGTAGCACTAAACTATCTCGGCTTGTTCCCGATATATGAGGATCATTTACAAAGTCATGGCAGCAATGTATTTGCAGGCAAATGTGTTGATATACAAACATTTTATAATGTACGAGCGCGCTTTACCAAAATATTACATGGGTTACTCGGAAAATATTGTATATAAGGCAGAAGAGTAAAACTCAAAAAAAATTCATCTACCGTAATAAGGTTGAGCACAATATTTTTATGTTGAGATAGGAAGTACTAGACCATCGTCCTATTCGCCCGATCTGTCGCCATGCGATTTCGATGTGATATCAAAATTGAAAGCTCCATCGTGTGGGAGATGCTTCCCTATAAGAGAAGACATTGACAACGCAGTGCGACAACTTGAGATTACCAGATTGGACAATGGAACAGCTGGTGGCATTTGTCGCTTTCCTCATCGGTAGCAGCCTTGGAGATTGCTTCGAAGATCTTATTGTGTTAATGTGTGCAGACTATTGTGCTCAGTATCTTTATATTGGGTGGAATTTTTTTTTTATTTTCATTCTTATTCATTGTCTACAATACTTCCCGATTAGCCCATACAACAGACATTATTGGTAAAGTACAGTACGGCCTGGACTCGAACCAAAGACCTTCGGGTTACCGTCCCGATGCTCTAACCACTAAGCCATCGTGGACATGGAAGCTGACGCTATCAAACATGTCCTATGTGCATAGGTTAAAGCGCGGCTCCTAGTTAAAAGACCTTTTTCCAATTATTATTATATTTACTAATAAATATTATTGTATCTATTTTACAGCAAAAAATCTGAGTTTTCCCAAACAATATTGTTGAGCGTGGTTTGCCAAATTATCGCTTACTTCCTTGTGTAGTTTTCACGTTATTATACTGCATTTCTGCTAAAATAATAATAATATACATTGATAATAAAGGCTCAAAATCAGATTTCAATTGATGTCACTCATCATGCCTACCCATCCCTGCTGCTAAGAAACAATAAATGGCATCGTCCAACGTGATTCAAACTCGACTTCTTGCCTGGAGCGATTAATCTCACTGATTTAATGTAATGCAAGGAAGACGAACATCGTTCACCTAAGTGAAAACGCTTTTGGAATGTACTGTACATTGTGTATTTCTCATATGTTATATTATGGAATTGTCGTATAACAAATTTGTCTACAAAAAAATCGTTGCCTTGAATTAGTAAGTGACCCTCATAAACACTGGAACATTATCCTCTGCTGCATGACGATCACCCTAAACTAATTCTGCAACAGATAAGAAACGCAATTATTGCCATTTCCATGGAAACTATACTTTTCTGGACATACGTTGATATAAATTTTTTTATTACGTTTCTTGTGAGGAATCGCCCTCTGAAATTAGTGTCTATGGTTTTAGTTCACTGTATTGTATACTTTGTAGAGCTGTATTAAAATTCATATTAAATAGAAGATAAATTCAAATGTCAACACAATTAAATGAGTCAAGATGAATTTCTCAATAAATTTTGTCTTGAATTTGTTCATTAGTCAATATCTTTATCAATACTTAAGGGTCAATCCATATGAAGTGATTCAATGAGGGTCACTTGATCATTTTTAAATATTTTGTTTTTTTATATGTGATTACCCTATAATTGAGAAGTTCAAAACAGTTTTTAAAAAAGTTTTACCTTGCACCGTTACTGAATGGCGGCCATTTTTATTTGTAAGCGCACGACGGTTTTTCAATTTGGAGACAACAGCGTTAATTTGTATATCTCTGCACTCAGTTAAATTACAACATTGCAATTGACATGATTGTTTTTAGAAATTTCTCCTCTACAACATTAGTTATTACCCAGAATGCCCTAAATTCAAAAATAACCAGTCAAAATCGCCTCCAAAATTTGGTATTGAAAATTTTAAAAATCCACTTTTTAGATCTAAAAATAACAACCAAGGAGTGATTTATCAAAGTGTGTTTTTTCTCTAGTTAGATATCATACACTACTAACCTTATATAGAGCAACAGCACTGACAAAGGTTTACCTAATTTTTTATAAATTTTTGAAATTTGAAAATCTTAATTTTTTTTAAAGTTTGGGGCTAGTTATCTCTGGTGGGACTGAATAAAAATATTTGATTTTTGCACATTTTGTACACCTATACGATATCAAAGTACTGTAAAAATTTCTACATTGATATTTGATTGTGAACAAAGATATGAATTTTTGAAAATGAGGAAATAATTCACATTACACTACAATTGCTCTTATGGTTGTTGCCTGTTTAAATCGTTTATTGTTTCATTATAATAAAATTCAGTTGTAACCTATATTTGGTTAACACTATCACCCTACATTTAGTTAGTATTATTTATTTTAATAATAAAATATTAAACAATAGGAGCTTTTGCTTTAGTTCTATGTTAAAAAATTGTCTATTTACATCTAGGTTTATTCTCAATTAAGTAGCACATTATTACGAGGTGCGTTCAAGTTCTAAGGTCTCAAATTTTTTCTGACAAAATACCTAACCCAGAAAGTTGTAACATCGTGAAGTCTAACACATTTTTCACAACGGCGGCGCCATGATTCCTTGGCTGCTGAGAACTCATCTTTAGGGGTATATTTTGCCCACTGGTAAATCGCTGAAGTAACAGCAGCTCGGTTGGGAAACGAACGACCACGGAGAGTGTCCTTCATGATCTGAAAAAGCCAGAAATCGCTAGAAGCGAGGTCTGGTGAGTATGGAGGTTGGGAAACCACCTCAAAGTTGTTATTTGGAAGAAACTGTTGAGTTCGGACTGCCCGATGATCAGGGGCGTTGTCTTAATGAAAAAGCACCCGTCCAGACTTGTTTCTTCGTTTCTCATGGAAGGAATTAGAAGGAATTTTGTTCTCAAAACATTTTCGTATGAATTAGCTGTAAAAGTTGTACCCTTTGGAACACAATGCGTGAGGATTATGCCTTCGCTATCCCAAAACATGGCCACCATAACTTCCTCAGCAGAGGCTGTGACTCGAAATTTTTTCAGTGGTGGTGAATCAGTGTTTCCGTTGTGAAGATTGGCGTTTCGTTTCAGGTTTTAAAAATGGAATCCAAGTCTCATCCATCGTAACAACTGATGAAAAGAAAGCACCATTCATTGCTTTAATTCATCCAGCCAATATCACACATGAATTAGGCAACAGCCATAAGATCAATTGTAGTGTAATGTGAATTATTTCCTCATTTTCAAAAATTCATATCTTTGTTCACGTTCAAATACCACTGTTGAAATTTTTACGGTACTTTGCTATCGTATAGGTGTACAAAATGTGCAAAAATAAAATTTTCTATTCAGTCCCACCAGAGATAATTAGCCCCAAACTTTACAAAAAATTAAGATTTTAAAATTTCAAAAATTTATAAAAAATTAAGTAAACATTTGTCAGTGCTGTTGCTCTACATAATGCTAGTAGTGTATGATATCTAACTAGGGTAAAAAAACACACTCTGATAAATCACTCCTTGGTTGTTATTTTTGGGTCTAAAAAGTGGATTTTCTAAATTATCAATATCAAACTCCATTTTGACTGATTATTTTTGAATTTAGGATATATTGGGTAATAAACAATGTTGTAGAGGAGACGTGTCTAAAGACAACCATGTCAATTACAATGTTGTAACTTAACCAAGTGCAGAGATATTCAAATTAACGCTACTGTCTCCAAATTGAAAAACCGTCGTGCGCTTCAAATATAAATGGCCTCCATTCAGTAATAGTGCAAGGTAAATCTTTTTTAAAAACTGCTTTGAACTTCTCAATTATAGGGTAAACACATATAAAAAATCAAAATATTTAAAAATTGTCAATTTTTTTGGACCAAGTTAAATTTTTTTGGATCACTTCATATGGATTGACCCATAAATAAAGTAAGCCTAGGGTCAGTTCAGATATTAAAAATTAATCAGCCACATTAATCTTTACTCTTTAATGACATTCCTTTAATTTATTGACTATCTTGCCATTCACCATCGGACACCCCATACCCTGTAACGTAAACCCGATCCTGCATGTCATTTGTATCGTGTAGGGCTGCCTTTCGCCGCAATGACATCCGCTACCCTTCGAAGAAAACATTCCACCGATTTGCGATACGTGTTGTCAGGAATCTTGAATTACTCATCCTACAAATTGGCTCAGTGCTGTTTTCTGGCTGGCATGGCTCATCTCAAAGGTGTTCACTCGGGTTGAGGTCTGGATTTCGGGCTGTCTAGTCGAAATACTCACTCTAATTTTCTCAGGCCAGGTTTTAATAACACCTGTTGTATGACAGGGAGCATTGTAGTTTTGATACAGGTACGGGCCCAATGTGTTACCACGATGTCGGTAGCGCAGAATTGTTCATGTACGATACGGCATTCATGGTTTCGCGAACTAAAACGAGAGTACCAAGACCATACCATGAAAAACGTGACCAGACCATGATACCACCTTTGCCGAATTTCACTGTGGGTACAACACAGTCCCGTAAACATCGTTCGTCAGGCATTCACCATTCGCCATTAGGCATCAGGTAGCGGGATTTATCATTCCATAGGATGGTTCTACAGTCCAGCGGCGACGTTTCTTGCACTGTAACCAACGTATCGCGTGTAGGGCTTTGATATTTGGTTTGTGAACTCATCCATGAAACCCAAATATGATGATCTTCAGGCAGACAGTATAAACGTTTCTATCACTAGATGATGCCGATCGAAAGCCCTGTGCCAATATGTGTAAAACGAAGCTTCTGATTTGACATCGACAAACGTTTCAAGCATCGATGATCGCGATCTGTCGATTTCGTCGGTTACTGGGTCTTTATTGGCTAAGTTATAATCCCCTCTCGCTTTCACTTCAAAATAACACTACTCACTGTTGAGTAGAGTATCTGAAGTTTAGTGGAAATCTCATTGACCGAATGCCCAAACCTATTGGCTCCAGTAATTACCCCGCTTTCCTCTGCACTAACTTGGCGTTGTCTGTTCATATTGATTGCAGTAGCTGCTATGTATTTTAACTCGTCAAGGTGTTTTCTAGGTTGTATGTCGTATAAGGAGGATTTTGCATTATTGGAGAGGTATTCGGTGCGAAGGGCTAGGTGGTGTTCTTCTTAATGCCAGATTTACTTGCAAAAGCTAAAGTTCTTCAGTGATATAGGAAGTTTTTTAATTAGTTGCGTAATAGATATTTGGTCTTTAAAAAATCTAACACTGTAATATTGCAAGAAACTGAAAGAAAGAAGATTGAACCGATATAGAAAATATCGAAGTTTAATGAGAGCTGAAGGTTTCTTGTTACTACAGCAAAATTAAATTGGAGGATTTAGGACTATGAAACTTTGTCACATTTGTCACACATATCAGACGTTTTCCCCACTGATTATCACTTGCCTTAAGCAATTTTCATTGGTATATTCTTTGAAATACGTATGCAGAAATTCTTTTGTGGTAAGTTTTCCTTCGTATGCAGATAGTCGAGTGATGTTCAAATTGCCTTCTACAGAGCGCTCATATTTTTCATGAATAACAAATTGTTTGTCATTATTGCTCCTCTAAACTGAAATGTGCTTTGTACTAACATCACTCATTTTTTCAATCAAATGAGTGCTTAGTTCGTTTTGTAATGATAGTTTGCACATTCTCATCTGGTTGTTAACTTTTATTTAAGTTTCTGAAAATATACTAATGAGCACCCTGCTTTTACTTATGATTTATTAATCAATCTATTTCTTGCTTTATTTCCCTTGAACTTGCACTTCAATGTAAGTATTAGTGTTTTCAATATATCTTCTGAAATCCCCTCCGTGGACATTACCTTAACATGATGGAGGGGCTTGAGTTCCTCGTAGATGCCATGATGTAGCTGCCTCGTCGGGATACCATGCCAAATAGGCCTTAGCAGAGAGGTGAGACCAAAAATGTCCGATCACTTGTAGTCAGGTATAATATGAAACTGTCATGTCCAGTACGCCCAACTTTGTATTTGCCAAATAACCAGATTTTTGGCTTTGGTTTCTCGGAAACGGGAAAAGTTTGGATGAGCCCATGCACACTAATTGGGTGGGATGCATTGTTTTTTCTGGTTCATCATCTTGTTAGTGGTGGGTTAAAAACTGCAACACCATGAAGGAATGACGCGATTGAGCTGCAATTTTCAGCAAATGCAAATTCTATGTGTCATGCAAATGATTAAAATTTCAGAGTCACCACGCATCTGTGGGCTGAATAGCGCCCTCTGAACTGCTGCTGAAATCGTATAAATAGAGGGCTGTAGCGAGAGTTTGAAAATAGTCTATGGTTATCTGCTTGTGGTAAACGTTAGGTGAGACGTAACGATACCTCTTCGACGAAAGAGGGCGACAATTAGACAACTTACGTAGTTTGAACGGAGGCAAATCATCGGCCTTTGTGAAGGAGGATTTTCCTATCGTGCAATAACAGCTCGTGTGCAGCGCAAGAGCGGTACAGTGATCCGTGTTTAAAAGCAATGGACTGACGAGAACCGAACAACTCGGAAATCCGGGAATGGACGCCGAAAGGTGACGTCAACGCGCGATGGTCCGCATGGTGTTAGCGGACCATACAGCTTCTTCTAGACAGTTGGCAGCACGTTCCCATACAACACACTGACGTCCATATGATATTCTAAGAACATCCTTGACGGGACATTCAGGTCGTCTTTAAAACGTCTCATATATATCCAAATTGTGTCCTAATTAGGTTATACATGTCCCACCCTAAGATCGTCCCTAAGACGTTTTATTCTGACAATGTTAGGCTGTTCTGTGGACTTCTCCAGTACTTTATTCGGACATTCTGAACAGGTCCATAAGACGTCTTAACAAGCCAATCTGATGACGTCCTATGACCGTCTCTAGTATTTTTTTCTGACCTTCTGAGGAAGGCCACAGGATGTTTTGTGATCTATAAACTTTGATAGTGAAATTTGAAAATTGGAATAATTTGTAATATTATGATTATTGGTCGTATATTGCATAAAGATACATATAAAAATAAGTTCTTATAATTATTATTTATTGTGCAGTGGTTTGATTTACTTCCTGCATAGAATACGTTAATTCATTATCTACATGAAGTCTGAAAAAGAAATTTTATGTCTAAACTCCGAAGACATAATGTTTAATTATGTTTATTGCGTGAGACATTCTTAAGCCAATAAATAACACAAAAATATATTTCACTGGAATTTTTATTTAGTTACTTTTAAAATACATGCAATTTGCTTCAAAAATTATTCAAGTTGTATATGTACAACTTCAATATTGTCGTGTCCCTTTGTTCTAACAAAATAAAAAAAAAAAAAAAAAAAAAGAAAAAAAAAGTTTACTTGTTACACTATCTTTAAACACTATCCAAATTGGAGAAATAGGAAAGATACAAACCTCTTATTTTTCTCCTACTGGATCCTGTCCGATGCATGTTTCAAAATCAAATTTAATCAAAATGAAAAAATACTATACTTTACAAAAAAAGAACACAATTGTTCTCAACGAGTATTCCACCAGAGCACATGCTCACACAAAGGATTTTTACTTGGAGGCTCAGCAACGAACTTCTTTCTTCTCCTTTCATCTCCGGAAGTCATTTATGACTCTCACAAGGTTAAGGAAGTCATGACCCCTTATTGAAAAGACAAACTTTAATGTTTGCTTTGGTATCACATTTTCTGACAATTCTGATTTAAGTTTAACATTTTTGAAATTTAAGTGTAAAATTTTTGAAATTTAACTTAAAAATTTAAATATAAACTTTAAGACAACTAAAAAAACTGAAAGATTTCAATTTATAAATTTAACTAAAATACATAACAATTTTTAAGTTAATATGTTAAGACAATAAATCAAAATTTAAGGCTGAAGTTATACAATTCCTAAAATTTTCTCAATTAAATAAATCACATTAATTATTATTTGGTGCTTTTATTTAATTAAGAAAATTTTAGGAAAAGTATAACTTCAGCCTTAAACTTTGATTATAAAACTAAAAAATTTTTTAGTTGTTCTGTAAATAATTTAAACAAACAAACAAATAAATAAATATATTTTAAGTTACTAAAAAACTGAAAGTCTTCAATTTACAAATTCAAACTAAAAAAACACAATAATGATTATTTAGTAATTTTTTATTAAATTAAGAAAATTTTAGGAAATGTATAATTTAAGCCTTAACTTTGATTGTAAAACTAATAAAAGTAAATTTTGCAATTAACCATTAGAAGTTAAATGCTTTTTATTTTTAAGAAACCAAGCACTATAAATACTAAATTTTAGCTAAAAATCCCACTGAAAGCCTTGTAGGACATTTTTCGGACATAAATTTTCATATCAAAATTTCGATAAATAAACAGTGTACATAAATGAACTGTTTGTTGATAAATTAAAATTGAAATTATTTTGTATAAAGATATAATTTTTGTCACTATAATAATTCGTCTGTTTGGGACATCTTAAAGTTATCTTACAGACGTCCCTTAAAAGACCAAGACCAGAATGGGATATTGAGACTTTATTAGAACGTCCTTAAGACATCGCAGGCTGTATGGGTTGGTCCACTGCTACAGCACCGTGCAAGAACTCCTTTATACCGAGTCCCTCTGAAGCAAAACCATCGAGGCCTGCGGCTGCAATGGGCTCATGAACATAGACTAGTGTAGGGATGGGCGATTAATTGATTTAATCGATCCGATTCTGATATCCCGATTAATCGACTGAATCGATTTTTTTCTTTCCGATTATCCTTAGGGCAAAAAAAAAAGGTGAAAAAAAATGCCGGCTAATTGATACGTTTACTTTCACCCAATCAGAAGCGAGAGCGCAGTGGCATTCTACTTCAAATTCGAATTTTATTGATTGGTCAGCATTTTGCTATATAAACTCTGGAATCTCTGACTTAAGTTCTGCGCTACGGACACGTATCCATGGGCTGCACGGAAGATCCTCGTTGTAATAAATGTGCTGAGGGGCACCAGTCAAGAGATTGCCCCAAGATCAAAGGACAAGACCGTCCAAAGTGCATCAGATGTAATGGACATCAAGCTACACGAAATATCCAAAATACCCCTAGGTTCAAAGGATGTCTAGTTCTATAGTGACAGCAGGCAAATCCTATGCTGCCGCTGTGTCTACGCCGGATAATAAAGGCCTCAACATCAACGACCTACCAGGTATGTATAAACAATTAGGACGTATCTTTCATCTGTTTTCTAATCTAGGCAAAAGTTACCCACAGTTGAGTGGGCTCCTTACGACCAACTAATTTTAGTATGGCCGCACTAAAAGTTATAGTTATACTGTAATCAACAAAGGTGAACTTCGGTGCGTGATGTGGAACGCTAGGGGCATTTCCCGAAAACGTATCGAGTTTCACAACTTTCTGATAAAGCAAGAAATCGATGTTGCTTTCCTCTGTGAAACTCACCTCAAACCAAGCCAAGACTTCAAGCTACCTAGCTATTGTGTGTACCGTAAGGAACGAATAGCTTCAAACGCTGCAAAATGTGCGTCTGGGGGCGCTGCGATCATCATTGAGAAGGGAATTCAACACCAAGAATTAGCATCCAAGTCTTATGCTGGTATGGAATCTGCCTCCATCATTATCAATGACGTCTCCTGTGGTGAAGTGAAGTTCGTAGCGCTCTACAATTCACCTAAACATTATCTTGACATTTGCGAGCTAGATGAACTCTTCAGTGGTGACACTCCAGTCGTCCTGGCTGGTGACCTAAATGCCAAACATCCAAGCTGGAACTCCAGAGCGCAGAATTACAACGGCATGATTCTCTATAGGTACATACAAGGTAGAGATGATATCATCGCTGCTAGACCTGTTAAGGATACCTACTTCTGCAACCACTCCCTTAGTAGTGACATTTTGGACATCTCGCTCTTGAAGGGTTTCTTCAGACCGTACAACATCTTCACGATTGATGACCTGTCTTCTGACCACAAGCCTGTGGCGTTGAACTTTGACAAAGTTGACATAATTTTCCGAGAGGAACTCGTACATCATCAAGACTGGAAGGTCTACAAAGATATTCTTAAGGACTATAGCTACCATCCCGACGTTGCTTGCTGTACAGAGGGCATGGATCAACTTGTTGATGACATCACCAGATGTATTAACACTGCCATAGAAGCTTGTAAGTATCCATCAGAGCATAAACCTTCTCATCGAATCCAACTCAATCCTGGAATCCAACGCCTAATTGCTGAAAGAAACAGAACCCGTAGACTATAGCAACGCTATCGTGAACCTTAGCTCAAAACCAAGTACAACAGGTTAGTGCGAAGAGTTCAAGAGGAGATAAAAGAGCTTCGCGACGCTAGATGGTATGAAAAACTCAAAAGCTCGCGACAATTCCATTTGGAGTATGGTCAGAGCTTTACAGAAGAAGAAGAATGTTGCGCTTCCTCCACTCCGTACACCACAAGGTGACTATGTGTAAACTGATCAGGACAAGGCCCAAGTCATTGCAGATTCACTGGAAATGCAGTTTGTTACTCCTACCAACGATAAGCCCGAGAGCCAAATCATGTCTCAGTGTGTGGAAGAAGGTATTGTCAACTTTGATAAAGTCCCGCAGCATTTAACGAAGTACAGCATCAAGGCTGGAGAGGTCGCCACCATCATAAGTAAACTGAAAAAGAAGAAGGCTCCAGGAAGAGACAAAGGAGTAATAACGCCCTTATAAATCTCCCGAAGAATTTTATTGACTATCTCACTAATATCATTAACGTCTGCTGGAAATTTTCTTACTTCCCTGTGGCTTGAAAGCAATCTGATTGTGTTGAGTATCCCCAAGCAGGGGCAAAATCCAGCGATTCCGGCGAGTTACCGACCTATTAGCCTGTTACCGACGATGACCAAAGTGTTGGAGAAAACGATTCTCGTCAGATTCCAAGACCACTGTCTAGCAAATGAACTTTTTCTGGAAGAGCAGTTTGGTTTTCGTGCTGCCCACTCTTGTCCGATGCAGATATGGAAGCTCGTTGAAGACCGGAACACCCCCCTGAACCTCTCCAGGTACTGTAGGGTGGTATTTCTCGATGTCAGTAAAGCTTTTGACCAAGTGTGGCATGAGGGCCTTGTCTACAAAATGATCACAGACGGGTTCCCTGCCGATTTGATTTTGTTGTTGAAATCCTTTCTTGACGGCAGATCCTATCAAGCCAAAATTGAAGAAAATCTTTCCACGTCCCGTGTTGTAAAGGCCGGTGTCCCTCAGGGTTCTGTCTTCGAGCCTGTGCTATTTAATTACTTTGTACATGATTTCCTGAAACCCGATAATTGTAATCTGTATTTTTATGCGGATGACACTGCCATTATGACATGGGCACACCAGCCGGCTCACATTATCACTCGGCTGCAGTGCGCCTTGAAGCAGTTCGAAGACTGGTTTAACTGCTGGAAGTTGAACCTTAACGTCGGAAAGTGCAAGGCTTTGTATTTCAATAGAAAGCTCAAGCGTCCCCCAGATTCTCTTGTTCTCTTCAATAAGAAACTGGACAGCGTGGAGAACTACAAGTATCTGGGAGTTATCATTGACTCAAGACTCTCATGGAACCGGCATATGTCATATGCTCTGAACAAAGCGAAGAGGGCTAAGTACAGTATTGTAGCTCTCATGGATCGCAACAGCGCCCTCAGCATTGACAACAAGCTACTTCTGTACAAATCGATTATCTGGACCATACTCCTCTATGGCATGCTTGCGTGGGCGACTATCTGTAAAACCAGATGGAGTGAACTACAGTCATTTCAGAATGTTACCCTGAGGACCACTGCTCAGCAGGACAGAAGAACAGTGAAATGGCCCATATCGGAAAGTTTATACAGGAACTCCTTTTGATTATGATACAGAAGATGAAAACTCACGACAATAAGCTTGTGAAAGGGATACTTAAGAACTCAATGAACATGAACTGGCATACGAAGTATCGTTAACCGAGGCACGTTCTTGACGTCAATTTTGAAGATACTAGCAACGTCTCTTTCCCGGATTACTGGAAGATGTGAAAATCTTTTTTCTCCTTGTGTTTTTTATTTCGTTTGTATTTTGTTTCTGACAATGGTCAATTTTATTTTCTTTTTTGTATAATATGGAAGACCGCTTGGGTTGGTTAGGCTTCTTGACTACCTCAGTGTATTTCATTTGGAGTTTATTCTGGTTGGATGAGCTTTGTGAAAGCGCTGCTTTTGTCCCATCCTAACAAATGTACACTTCACTGTTCGATTGTCGATTGTTGACTTACGTTTTCGTCCCTTCTGGGGACTTCTTCTCTGGAGGACTAAAGAGGTTCATCAAGCTTCTCTCCCAGTTCAGTGTACCTCCTCTGGTTTACTCTTTGGGCGAGCGTGCAATGTGAGCTTGGCTCCTGGACCACTCGTTTCTTTCTTTTCACTTCACTGTTCGATTGTCGATTGACTTACGTTCTAACGCCACAACAGCACCCTTAGCATAGACAACAAGCTACTTCTTTACAAGTCGATTATTCGCACCATACTCCTTTATGGCATGCCTGCGTGGGCGACTATCTGTAGAAGCAGATGGAGCGAGCTACAGTCATTCCAGAATGTTACTCTGAGGACCATTGCCCAGCTGGACAGAAAGACTGTGAAAAACCAATTCATCCACTCAGATCTAGATATGGTCCACATCGGGAAGTTTATATAGGACCTCCTTTTGATTAAGGTGCAGAAAATGAAGATTCATGACAATGACCTAGTGACCGGAATACTGAAGAACTCAATAGATATGAAGTGGCATATGAAGTATCGAAAACCAAGGCACATTCTTGCCTTCACTTTGAAGACATCAGCAACGTCTCTTTCCCGGACTACTGGAAGATGTGAAAATCCTCTTTCACCTAGCATTTTCATTTCGTTTGTATTTTGTTTCTGACAATCGTCAATCTTTTCTTTTTTGTATAATATGGAAGACCGCTTGGGTTGGTTAGGCTTCTTGACTACCTCAGTGTATTTCATTTGGAATTTATTCTGGTACGATGAGCTTATGAAAGCGCTGCTTTCGTCCCATCTGAGGAAATGTACACTTCACTGTTCGATTGTCGATTGTCGACTTACGTTCTGAACAAAGCAAAGAAGGCCTAGTACAGCCTTATAGCTCTCCTGGGTCGAAACAGTGCCCTTATCATCGACAATAAGCTGCTACTGTACAAGACGATGACTCAGATCAACCTCCTCTATGGCATGTCTGCGTGGGCAACCATATGTAAAAGCAGTGAACACTCCAGTCGTTCCAGAATTTTACACGGAAAACCGTTGCCCAGCTTGGAAGAAGGACCGTAAAAAATCATTACGTCCACTCGGATCTGAACATGACTCATATTGGAAAGTGTGTCAAGAGCTCCTGATGAACATACGACGAAGAGCCATGACAACGACCTGGTGGCTGGGATACTAAATAACCGGATGGAAATAAAGTGGCATACAAAATATAGAAACCGAGGTTTATTCTTGGAAGATATTGGCAACGTTTCCTTCCCGGATTATTGGATGATGTGATACCACCCTCCCCGCCTCCTCTCCCAATCTTATGACAATCGTGAATCTTAAAATATTTTCATAATGTGGAAGACCACTGGCGTTAGTCAGGCTTCTTGCTGCTACTGCACGACGACAACTTTTATGTATGTATTTTTTATTTGTTTAATTATCTGTCATTACCATTTATCTATAATTTACCGTTCTGCAATAACCTTCTTGCAATATAGAAAGTTCTCGGAAAGTTCTCTATCTCTTTAAAAATGCCTCCTATCAAGTAGAACAGAGAATCCATTTTTAGTTTGGGAGGGATTAAAGACTCACAATAATTTTTCTATTTTTTAATAGAAAAATAGAAGAATAAATTCTGCGGCCTGGATTCGAACCAGGAACCTCGACTGTCATGGTTGACGACTCTACCAATTGGGCTATCGCAGACATCTGGACAGCCATGCTGTCACAAGGTGTCTTAAGAAATGAAGGTGCTGTAGGTTTATCCTTCATTGTACACTGCTCAAAACAATTAAAGGAACACTTGCAGAAACCCCATACAGAGGGCGTAAATAATACCTTTTAGCAATTTCATCTTCTGCAACATGAACATTTTGCTGGCAGATGTTCTGAGAAATTTGTATAACAATATAACCCCCCGGAAAACAAAGTGGTTACATGGCAGTACACTCTTTGCTTGGAGATAACGATCGAACATTAGAAGGTGCAGGCATTCCTGGAACGTTGTTCTTAGTGCTTCGACATGCCACGAAGGCATCTTGAAGCAGTAGAAGTTGCGAGAGCCGTAACATTGCTCCAAACGGGTCAATTATTTCGAACTGTGGCAAATGCCCTCAATGTGTCCTCTTCCGTCATTTTCCGACTGTGGACACGATTCCAGGCGACTGGCCAGTATACACGAAGACCTGGGTAAGGTCGCCGACGTTCAACAACCGTCAATCAAGATTGTTATGTGTGGACTTGTGCCCTGCGCCGAAGAACCTCAGTGGCCAGATACCTGAGAAATGACCTGCAGATATCAACTAGGATAGCTGTTTCAGATCAAACAATCCGGAACAGATTACGTGAAGTTGGCTTAAGAGCCAAACAACCAAATCGAGTGCCTAGGCAAACCCGCCAGCACATACAGGCGCGACTAAAGTTGGCACATCAACATGTCACCTGGTAGTTTCGCCACTAGCGTTCTGTTCTCCTCACAGACGAGTCAAGATTCCGCTTGACCCGTTGTGATGGCCGTCTACGTGTCTGGAGACGGCGTGGTGAGCGAAACACCGTCGCAACAGTTTGTGAGACTGACCGAATGGGATGTTGTTCCATTATGGATTGGGCTGGCATCTCAATAGACAATCGAACGGATCTTGTGGTCGTCCGAGGGCGAATGACCGCTGACGTTTACATTCGTGACATTCTGGAAGAACATGTGATTGTTTCTGCACATGGCATGGGGCCTGGATTCCTTCTGATGCAGGATAATGCTCGTCCACACGCTGCAGCTGTCACTCAAGACTTCCTACGGATGCATGGCATTCAGACCATGAGGTGGCCTGCAATGAGTTCAGACCTAAATGCCCTTGAACATCTTTGGGACATGCTTTACAGGCGAATTCGACACCGCCCTTCAGCTCCAGAAACACTGCAACAGCTCATCCAGGCACTTACTGAGGAATGGAACCGGCTTCCCCAAGATCACATCCGCCGACTGATACGGAGCATGCCTCGAAGGTGCATGGAGGTTACTGCAGCCCATGGTAGGCTTACACATTACTGAGTGGTGCAAAAACTGATCCCTGGAAGAAACAGGGCATTCTCCTCACAACGTCCAGAGGACATTTCACTTTGTTTTATGCAGGGGTCCTGCAGTTTCCTGTTTTTTCTCTATGTTTCTTCACCAGTTGTTTCAATAATGCATTCTCTTGTTAAATAAACCATCTTTTAATGATCACATATAGCGATTTTGTCCATTAGCAGTAGTAGCTTCTGCACGCTGCTTAATAGAAGTGTTCCTTTAAATGTTTTGAGCAGTGTATATACAGGGTCTTTATAATTACAGTTACATTTTGACATGACCATATAAAAAAGAACTACTGGACCAAAAGCTATAATACTTGGTAATATTATACAATACTCATTTCCAACAAAGTTGGGACAGTGCAAAATATATAGAAAAAACAAAAAGGGATGATGTAACAAAACTTTCTCGCGAATACAAAATAGCAGATACGTTTATGAAATGACATAAATATACTGTGTGCACCAAAACATTTTGTATCGTGGCCGGGACGTTCATTTTGAATGGGGGGTGTTGCAACACGTTCCAAAATAGTAGGGACATACGTTGTAGAAAGCGCCGTTAGTAGTGGAACCTTCCGAATTGTTCGGGAATAATCTAGAATGATGACGTCGTACTACATTCCGTATAAATAACAGATGTCATCCGTCGTTCAGGTAACTTATTCGGAACGATGGGTCGAGGCAAGCCAGTTAGCGAAGATCTTCGTGTTCGAATCATTCAAGAATTCACAAACAACGTTTCTCAGCGTGCAATAGCCAGAAGATTTAACCTGTCATCATCTACAGTACATAATATTATCAAGCGCTACCGAGATAGTGGTGAGATCACAGTTCGGAAAGGCCAAGGTAGAAAACCTATTCTGAATGCTCGAGCTCTTCGGTTCCTCCGACGTCACTGCGTCACGCATAGGAATGCTGCGATTACGGACATAGCCACGTGGGCCCGCGATTTCTTCGGGAAGCCATTATCGTTGAATACTGTACGCCGGTGCATCCACAAATGCAAACTTAAGTTATACTGTGCACAACGGAAGCCATACATCAACAAACGACAGCAACGTCGCCGTCTGATATGGGCTCGAGCCCATCGCAATTGGTCCCAAGCACGCTGGAAGAACATATTGTGGTCCGATGAATCAACCTTTACGATTGTTTACGGAAATAATGGACGCCGTACACTCCGGACCAAAGACGAAAAGGATATTCCCGCGTGCTGCATGCGTTCGGTACAGAAACCACCGTCTGTCATGGTCTGGGGCTGTATTAGTGGCCATGGAATGGGAGACTTGCACATCTGCAATGGCACCGTCAATGCTGAAGCGTATATACAGATCCTGGAACAAGCTATGGTGCCATCTAAGAGGCGCCTGTTTGGACGACGTCAGTGTATATTTCAACAAGACAACGCCAGACCGCATGCAGCGCGCATAACTTCTGCATGGCTACGTCGGCAGCGCATTCGTATGTTGGATTGGCCCCCTTGCAGCCCGGATCTGTCGCCTATAGAAAACGTTTGGCGTATTATTAAACGAAAACTACGACAGCGACGACCCCGGACAGTTGAACAGTTGAAAACCTATATCCAACAGGAATGGGACAGAATTCCGGTTACGGTGTTAGAAAGATTGGTGTCATCGATGCCCAGAAGATTACAGTGTGTCATCAAGAGGAGAGGTGACGCCACACCGTGGTAAACGCCGTACTGTCCCAACTTTTTTGGGAGTGTGTTGCACGTGCCAAACAGGAAAACCACCTGTATCTTTCTTTAAGCATATAAGATATGTGATCCAATGCCTAATTTATCGTTTATATATTGTAATGCGTTGAAATAAACGGCAATACAATATTCCAAACAAATGTGTTGGAGTTCTTCTTATATGTTGCACTGTCCCAACTTTTTTGGAAATGAGTATTGTACAAGAGGCATAGGAAGTTCATACCCACCAAAAAAAAATAGTTCAAAAGGTCACCATCAGCATGGAATGGCGCTCTATGCAATATTCGTATACGAAATTAGACACGAAGACACAGGTTAACAAATCATTAATCGTTACTAAAATTAGTTACATGACAATGCAAAATCTAACTTGCAAGGAGAAATTTCCAATTGTAGCCACTAGTATACCATGTGAGAGAATTTTTACAAAGGCAGGAAATGTTTGTACACAAGCAAGGAATAGATTAACTGGAAAACGGATGTCAAAATTTTTAAATTGTTTTTAAATAATTGAGCTTTAAAAATTGTTTTTTAAATAAAATATTTATTTTTATGTTTTTATTGGTATCTGAATTCTTTTATTGTGGAAAAAATTTAATAATTATTGATAATATTTTATTACCTGATTAATCGAGGGAATCGAGTCGTTTAAAAGTGAAGAATCCATAATCGCATAGTCGATTATTTAAGAGATTTTGCCCACCCTAGACTGGCGTGCAGATTGGCAACAAGTGTTATACGCTATGCCGAAGAACGCCCCTTTAGGAATGCATTATCGAGTGTTATAGTGGACGAACACCCGGAGTTAAGGTCTGGAGTGCGATTGCATATCAAGGACGATCTCAGCTGCTACGAATTGTGGGTAATCTTAACATCAGTGAAGTGCTGGAGCCCAGACGCATTCCTTTCCTTCAAGGCATTCCTGGAGCGATCTATCAACAGGATAATGTTGCAAGGAATGTTCAAATTTTTTTTTCAGCAGAAGACGTACAGCTTCTTTTTTGGCTTGCTTATTCGCCAATTATGTCGCCTATTGAACATGTGTGGGATTTCTTTGGTCGGTGTCTCACTCGTGATCCTCTTCCTATAGGTTCTATAGATGAACTTTGCGCACGCATACAAACAATGTAGATAGGTCTACCCCAGGCAGACATTCAAAAACTGTTTGACTTCATGCCACGTTGTGTAGCAGCACTTACTGCAGCGCGTGGTGGTTATACCAAATACTGAATTTCGGAATCTTAGTATTATTGTTTTTTATTATTATTATTATACGCTTTTATTCAATCTTGCTTTTCTGTAGGTTTGTGTATCTGTCAAATCTTATAACCAATATTAAACCTACTTCCCGACAAGCTAGAGAACTGGAACTTTATACACATAACACAGAACCGATGACAATGCATGATAAAGGAAACATTTTTTAAATCGATTCACTGGTTCGTGTTCTAGCGGCACAAATTCATTTCAGTCGTCTCTCCATTGTTATACGGATTGCTTAATTGTTCGACCAAACAATTAGTTTTACAACCAATTGCCACAACAAAGAATTCTTTATGACGAAAGTTAAATGTATCCGTTGTTTATTTTTGCAAAATTAAGCTTTGTTTAGCTCACTAATGCGCTTTATTATTGAATACGCTTTTATTTAGCTCGTGAATACGCTTATTTTTAGCTCACTATTCTGTCTCACGGAGAATTCAGAAAGCGCATTGGAAATCTATCATAAAAAGGTACTACGGACAAAGTCATATACATTCTGATAATTTTTTATTGATATGATATAATGAAATTAATATTTTACCTTCTAACACGAAGGTAATGGAGGGCTTTAGAAACGCAAACTCATAATTGATTAATTAGAAGAAAAAAATGCCACAAATTAATTAGATTAAATTCTCAACTTCTTAAATACAATAAACAAACGAACTGTTGATATTAATACAAGTATAACTTTTTTAATTATAATACAAAGGCAGTGAACAATAAAGCCTTAAGTTTATATAATGCAAAGATGTAACATTAGTCCTATGTAAAATAGGGCTATAGGACTATCTCTTTAAGTTTTACTACTTCTACGCGTTACTGAAATGCGATACACAGCACCATTTTCATAGAAGGAACTTGCTGTCCTAGGCAACCACCGTATAGGAAAACGACGACGCTCGTTGCGTGAAAGGCTTTGTCATGGCAGGGAAACTGGAAATTTCTAGTACATATATCTTAGTCCTTCCATAACAAAGGCTTGATGACCCCAGGGTATAATTAAATTGACTTCGAAGTTTATTTGGTCGGCTGAGTAATGCAGATATTCTATGAAAATATCTTAGCTATCCTTGGGTAGGCGTTTCACCGTGGAGAGGAAATCACCAGTTGCTGACGAGATGAAATCTGATACCTGATAGGGTGACAGCACCGCTTGTACGTGGAATTATGCTATGGAGAATTCTCGTTCGTTTATCAAAAATAGAAATCCCTGATTGATGTCGAACTGATGAATTTACGCTCTCTTGACGTAGGTATTCTACCTCCAAAGCCAACTAGAAAAACAGGCCGGGGCACTGAAAAGTCACATGACCAAAATAGATAATACAATTTTTACTGTTTCCAACAAACGAATAAATAGTGATAGTTGAAATGCAAGATAGAAACAATGAAGGTTGGGTTGTTGCTGGATCTACTTTGGTCATGTGACCTTTTAGTGCCCCGGCCTGTTTGTTTCGTCGGCTATGTCTACCTCCTCGCTGACGTCTCGCTGGATTACAATAGACAACACTGTGATAAAGTTCTCATCACATAACTTCATTAATGTTGGCTTTACACGTTGCTCATGAGGATACGGTTCACTACAAAAGTCTAAAAAATCATCAGAATGACACTGGTGGGATGTGGTCAAGTTTGAAACGCTAATTACGTCTTTACCTGAAAATTCGGGATTCGTAACATGAGAAGAAGTCCGCACTTCATTATATAATCCTTTTCCTTGATTTCCACTCGCCAACTTCAAACATCTGTTAACAGGCCTAGAATCTGGGAAATCGTCCGCGATTTCGGACACGTCTTCTATCTTGAAATTCCCGCTCACTTCTCTTTTACTCATTTCATCATTTCCTCTTTGCTCAACCTACACAACCATGCCAAAACAATTGTTATGACGCTTATACCTAGATTTGTTAATATTATGATTGAATGAGGGAATTTTATTCACGCTGGAAAGAGATGGAGCCACCATCTGTTGATTCAAGCAGACGCCCGTGTCATCCATCTCCACGCGCTCGCTTTCTCTTATCACAGGATGCTGTGACACTCTGTGTCTGTCCGGGTCAAATCTTGTAATCAAGTTTTATCCACCTTCCCGACTAGCTCGAGATCTGAAATTTTGCACACATATTCATTCCCGATGACAATACAAGTTTCCGGAAAAATAATCCAAATCCAACATGGCAATGAAAGATAGTGGCCGTTTTAGTTTTAGCCACCACACTCGTGGGACAAAAATGTGCACTGCGTATAAAATCCGTTTGAGTTTTAGTTTAAGTTTTAGTCTTTGCCCCCATACACATGGGACAAAAATGGGCAGTTCATATAAAAAATCCGCTTTAGTTTTTGTTTTTGTTTTTGCCAGCATACTCGTGGGATAAAAATGGGCGAGTCATATTAAAATAATGAAGGAAACAAAGCAACGAACAACAAAAGAAACTGCCACGCAGAGAAAACGACGGTTGCAGAAAGCTCGTCAGAAATATGAGGAAAAGCGAGCAGCAGAAGATGAAGACACTAAACGTTCAAGGCTAAAGCAAGAATCAAGTCCACACCGTTAAAGCCGATTACAACGAGAAGACGTTAATCTCAAGCTACAGCGTCTGAAACAGCACATCAACGTAGAGTGCGACCGGAGCGCAACAGACGACAAACCTCGGCAACCAGAGCCTCTAAAACTACAGATCAACATGCAGAGCAACTGGAGCGTAACAAACAACAAGCCTCTCACGCTCCAGCTGCTGAGACACTAGAACAACCAGAGACACGACAGGAGCAAGTTCGCCTATGACGTCAACGACTGAATGCCAACATTGCATCGTTCAACAAAGCCATCAATACTTGTGATTGTTGTTGCGATGTTTGTACCAAGCGATGCTATCCCAATCAAGTAGCTACATGTGCACCTAGCCACCTGGGCTCTCATCGAAATCAAGCTTGCTTGTGGGCCACCCCTGCAAAGTCACCTAATCAGCAAGAAGACTACACATCCATCGAAGGCATATTGGAACAATTTGCACCCGGTGATATACCTGAAGTCATTCGAGTATTATCGCAAGCAGAACAGCGACTATTAGCGAGAATAACAGCATTTCTCAAAGTAGTCAAGTGTAACGGGCGATTTGAACAATATGGTTTCCGTGAACAAGCAGTACTCTTCGCCAAGTACATCTTCGAAGTTACCGAGAAGATATCAACCATGCTCCCAAGATCAACTGACAATTCCGGAATAGTCGTTGTTACGGAACATCTCGAGAATATAAACATTACAAGAGAGTTCTCAATATGTAGGCCAAGACTCCTTGCTGCGCTACGATGGCTCATCAGCAACAATTCGTTGTATCGAGATGTTATTGTCGACGAAGAGTCATAAATCAGTGAACAAGATTTAACACGAGTTATTGAGATACCACAGCAAACACCAGCAATCAATGAGCAACAAGAAGCAAGCGCCTAAATATCGATTGGAGATGCATAAAGAATCATACGAGGTTTATGGCATCAAGCAGAACGGGGATTCTTTATATCGAGATACGCTGGAGTACAGTGCTGTGTAATGATAATGTCTAACATTGTACGAGCAGCTATACTTCCACCACGATTATAGAACAAGACCACATTGGATAGTAAATGGTCGAGGCTGATCAAATGTACGCAGCCATAATAGCAACTTCCAGCACAAGCCTAATAGCTATCCCATTCCTGATAGTGGCTATCTCTCCGTGCGGAGCTTCGACGTTATCAAGAGAGAATTCTTCATGTTCCACAACACATTCACCATGGATTATGATGATAAACCAGCACTCTTTGGAAGTTTACATGATTCTGCAAACCATTCTGTTGGCATCACACTACAAGAAGCTCTGGTGGACCTCTTCGCCAATCATAATGCATAAGTACTGATAGCAGAACCAAAGTCACTAGGAGCACTGTATTATGAAAAGAAATACTGCTTTACCGACTCCCACTCCTGCGGACCAAAGGGCGCCAGTGCAGAAAATGGAAAGGCTTGTGTCATCGTATGCGACAATATCCAAGAGCTTTATTGGGTCTGTAAGAAAGCTACGCGTTCATGAAACGTTCATTACACCTTAGATTATATCGATGTGCACCTGAAAAAAAAAACATGCTGACTATCGAAGAAGCAGGTAGAAGAAGAAGCTGACAACTCGAAGAAGAAGCTGACAATCGATGACAATGTGCTAGAAATGACAGCACAGACGATACCACCAGAGCAGATTGAGACAACGCCAATTATAGAGCAGGCAGAACAAATGCAGCCAATTCCAATACAAACATCAGTGATGGTTCCGATGTATTTTAATCAGCCAGACGTGGATGAAGAATTGGAAGTATCGAAGAATGCCACCGAAATTGTGCGCAAGACCAAGGACAACATCGTTAAAGAGGGACGCGAATTGAAAGCTAAGAGTTAACGTGGTTCTACCTTTTCCTCTATGGAGGAAATGGCTTGAAAGAAGTTCGACCTGTCAACATATCACTGCAATACGGAATACTGGGTAGCGACACACGATTTTAACGCAATGACTACCTATTCTGTGCATTATCCAAGTTTGAATATCACCGGGCTAAATCAACAATTGCAGCATGTAGTAAGAAGATTGAAGGCCATGAAGGAAGGCTCGAAGACGTGCACCTGTATATGAAGAATTTCAGAGGGTTATCAGCATACTGGCACACGACTCTGAATGAGTTAATTGCACAAATAAGATGTCTGGGTCCACCTACCTACCTCTTAACTTTCAGCTGCAACGATCTCAACTGGCGATCTAGGAGAAGAGCTCTACTCGTAGCTGACGGCAGACCTCATGATGACCCCGCCGAATTTGACATGTAAGCTACACAATGGTTAATTGAGCAATACCCTGTCATCGTCAGCCGTCACTTCATGATTAGAGTCAACGCCCTTATCACGTTTCTCAAGAACAATCTTAAACTCTTCGGAGGACAAGTGCAGGATTACTGGTGAAGAATAGAGCTTCAAAATCGCGGAAGTCCACATGTTCACATGCTTACATGGATAAAGGGCCACCCAAAATTTCATACTGAGCAGGACATCCAAGAACTTGACAAAGTGTGCTCCTGTGAGATGCCAACTCAAGATTCAGATCTACATCGGCTTGTACAGACATTCCAGATTCATCACACAAACACACACACACACACACACACATGTACAAAGGGTGGAACATCAACATGTAGATTCAGCTTCCCTCGGGAAATGTGCTCCGAGACCCGAATCGTCGCCCATTCATCAGATGACTTTGTAAAAAGCGGAGGAAAAATATGCCTATTGACACGACGAGAAGAGGATCGATGGTTAACAACTACAATCCAAACCTTTTAAGGCTATAGAAAGGTAATATGGAATCCAACCATGTGGATCAAACGAGGCGATTGCATTCTACATCGCAAAGTACATGTCAAAGTCAGCGCCAACTGAACTCGACGGCAGCATTGCAGAAGCCATTCGTCTCATACAGCGAGAAGAACTCACACCTCTCAAAAAAACTATTCAAAATATCTATGCAAATACTGAACCAACGATAAGTCTCAGCTTGTGAATGCGCATACAGACTCAGTCACCTTAACCTGCGCGCTAGCTCAAGAAAATGTATATTCCTTAACACTCGCAAGCCAGACCAAAGATACAGGGTATTGAAATTTGACCAGTCAAACAGATTCACTGGATACTGTAGCAACATATTTGACAGATATGAGAAGCGTTTACTGCAACATGCGTATTATGACTTCAATAACATGAGCTTGACCGAGTTTGCGATGCTCTGCGAACCATACTACAAGAGAGATGCATTGACCAGGATGCCTACGAACCTCAACAACCCTGAGAGAGGAGACTAATTCAGCTTACAGACAATTCTAAGATGGCCATCAGAAATGTCCCAGCAGTTGTGTGTGTACCACACTTTGTGGTTTCTGCAGATCCGGAGAACTACTACTACAGCCTCCTTGTGCAATACATGCCATACCGAACGGAAATTGTATTTCTACACGACTTCCACGCAGCAAAAGTAGCTTTTTTGCATGTGAGGCACGTCTCAAAGAAGTCAGTGACTGCATGGAGGAATTCAGAGAACGAGATAGATAACTGGAGAATGCATTCAACCAGGCACATGCATTCGAGATCCTCGACGAGCCACCACCAACTGATATGGAAGAAGAATTACAAGACCAGCCAATGAGCGATGAACAATTCCAGACCGCAAAAGAAGCGATTCGATCTAGGCCAGCGAGAAGTATTTATCAACATAACTCGCAGCGTACAGAAACAAATGAACGGAAGTCACCACCGAGAGTGACTGTTCATCAAGGTGGAGTGAGCACCGGCAAGACCTTCGTATTCAACCTCCTCAAGAACCAAGTCAATCTATGCTATGGAAAAAAGGCAGTTAAAGTCGGGGCATTAACTGGAATAGCAGCGCAAATAGTAGGAGGAACTATATTGCACGCTGCTGCAATTGCCAGTTCAGAAAGATGGTAGACTTGTCAACATGCCACTTCTAACTGATGAGATCTCAATTGTCCCCTACGAGATGCTATGCATGATCGACTTGCGACTGAAACAGCTAAAAAATAGCGAAAGTCTATTTGGAGGAATTAACGTTGTGACGTTGTCTCCGGGGGGGGGACGTGCTGTTATTCTACTTATCCCTAACAAGGGCAACCAGGATATGATCCTGGATTCTGAAATAAATAGTTACTTAATCCCAATTTTATGTATGCTCAAGGTTTATTATAAATTTTTAAAAGTACATAAAGATGAATACAGTAATTAATGCTTGGCTTCTAACAGAGTAGGTGGCCCATGACAATTTTCATCTAGTTCAAAAGACCAGGTCTTTGCTCCCACGGAAGTCTACTGTTTTCTCTTATCTTTGAAGAACACCATGCGAGAAGAAAGGCATCAAAATATATAGCTCAGGTCTTTCATGTCTTCTTTTCCAAGGGCTGCTAACTTTTCTCCTGTTAGGACCTCGATCACAAGAAAAGATAAAAAAACAAAAAAAACTCAGATACAATTACGCAATTAGAACGACATGCCAATATGCAATAGAATACAAGGATAGCAATTCCTGTTCGAATTTTACAAAATACGCAATACAGTTCCTTATCATAATATCATGCATCACCCAGTCCTATGTATTATCGCCAGAAGGTCGAGCCGATCCAAGGTTCCAAACTTAGGGACTACTTCAGGCCCTATAAGCCTGAAATTCCATTTCCAAGCAATATCCTCCGGGAAGTAAGTTCCGTCCTTGCTTAACAATTTCTGAAACAATACATGGGATTTCTTCTAGTGCATCCAGCGCTAAAAACCAAGACTCCCGCTACAAGAAATACAATTACCCATCCACATGGGATCCACAACAGGCCTGTCCCGCCTATTGCTCAGACTTATTGTCTAGACCTCCTTCCTCCTCAAGAGAAAAGAAACACATCACCTCAACAATCCCTTGACCCATCATTCAGCTACATTCCCTGAAGCCAAGCTCAACAATCCCAGCATATGACATCATTAACAATTGTTGACAAAACAGCATAAACCAGAAAACAACCAATCTTTATTAGAAAGGAAGAACTTAGAAATTATAAAAAAACATGTAAAATCTAAAAGTCTGCTTTGTTTACCCGAGGCATGTGAACAATTGAACAGTTCCGCTTCCGCAATGGCACGCCAGGCCAACACCACCTAGACAGAAGGCCTGAAAACGAAACTTCATACATTGTTATATCATCATTAGTCGATCAAATGTAGGACTTATTATTGGTGGAAACAGGATAAATAATGGTCGACTAAAGATGTAACAATGTATGACGTTTCCGTTATCAGGCCTTCTGCCTAGGAGGTGTTGGCCAGGCATGTTAACAAAGCAGAATGAACAATTGTTGTTAGTTCCACCTCGTGTACCACATCAGACATTAGAGAGAGAAAGATGTACGAGGGGCGATTGATAAATAAGGTCTCCATGGCTGTAACTTTTTTATTTGTTAACCGATTTTCAAAATTCTTTTTGTGTCTTATACTCACATTTGTCCTCTATGTAATGCATTATTCACTTTTCGACATAATCCCCATCCCTTTCCACGCATTGCGCCAACGCGTGACTAGTTTGGTGAACCCGTCGGAGAGGAATTCCGGAGTTGTTGTCGACACCAGCATTGAATGGCAGCTTTGAACCCTCTTCTGGATTACGATAACGTCCGCCCGCACAGGAGTTATCTGCGTTGCAGCGCTTGAAGTTCAAAGATGAAAAATTGCACTTCAAAAATGAAAGACTTTGCACATTGCGACTATCACTACTTCCCAAAGAAGAAAGAGCCCCTTAAGGGACATAAGTTGGTTCTGACGGCGAGGTAAACGCTGCCATTCAATCCTGGTCGACAACAACTCCGGAATTCCTCTCCGACGGGTTCATCCAACTAGTCACGCGTTGGCGCAATGCTTGGAAAGGAATGGGGACTATGTCGAAAAGTGAATAATGCATTTCATAGAGGACAAATGTGAGTATAAGACACAAAAAGAATTTTGAAAATCGGTTAAAAAATAAAAAAGTTACAGCCATGGAGACCTTATTTATCAATCGCCCCTCGTACTAAAAAGTAGAAAATAATATTCGGTGTTAGAAAATAGTATTTTTTTTAATTACTTATGTGTAATAGGAAAAAAAATAAAAGCTTGGGCGCCGAACATCACAGCTGAATGCTAACAGATAATAATAATACTCAGAATAGAGTAATGCCTCTTTCTTCCATATGCATAACTTACGTAATGTAAAATATGTTTTACAACATACGGATATAAGTTATATGGATAATCTTTGCAGCTTCTTCACTTAAATGGGATTCAAAACCCTAGGTGCATGGGGGTGCGGACACGTATCCTTTCGCAGGACCTCGGAAAGAGAATGAGGATCAACACTTTCAAACATCGTCCATTCGCGACTTCTTGCATCAACATGTATGTCGCAATCGAGTTTCAACGAGAAAACGCTTTATACACACACTCGGCGCAATTCCACCCGAAGCTCCTTTATATATGATATTTACGTGAGTTCAAGTTCTTCAATGGTTTTAATTGTGCTTTCTTCGATTGTTTACTAATACAGTATTTTTCAAAGTTTAAGTTGTTATCAAATAAACTTATTCACCAATATGCAAGCAATAGCATATTCAAGTATTAATATTACAAAAAATTTCATTCACTTTGTGCCCACGCTTTTATTTTTTATCCTATTACAAATAAGTAATTAAAAAAAATCATTTTCTGACCCCGAAAATTATTTTCTACTTTTTAATACATTTTAATAAAAGCGTGTCTTAAAAAGGTTGTTGTTTTTTTTTTTACTTTTTTTATTTTGCCTTGAAACTCTGATCATTTACTTGAACCAGTACAAATCGTTTGTGTATTAAACTTCACTCAATTCTGATTATTCCTTCATGGTGTTGCAATTTTTACAAATATTAGTTTATATTCTAAGGAGAACAATGTAAAAATAAAGAGGAGAGAAACATAGTGAAGAGAATGGTGCAATACAATAATTAAAGCTCATGAGAAGGGAGGTTCTTTTGATTTATTTTCATTGGAAAATATAAAGTTAAAGTGAATTAATTGAATAATTTCAAAAATTTTAAAAAGTTAAACAAATTGCTCAACAAAATTGCCAGATGGTATCACTTTAATTTTTTTTTTTTTTTTTTTGGTGCAGAGATTTGGATGTTTCTATTCCGCACTGGCTTTTTTGTTACTAGGAATAAAACGGTGGAGCCAAGTCTCATCTCCGGTGACAATTCGATCAATGATGTCCTGGCCATCTGCACGAAAACACTCAAGATCTGCAAACTGTCCATTAGTCTTACAACTTTGTAATCAACCGATAAAGCTCGTGGCACCACTTGGCGAAATAGACGTCGAAATTCAGTAACTCATTTCCAACTCGGATGCAGTATCTCGCAAAGTTACCCTGTGGGTCATCTTGAATCATTGCTTCAACATGTCATGAGTTAAGATTTGTTGTTGATGAGTTTGGACGCGTATTATTTCCATTGAGGTGATCTGAGACATCATCCCTCCAAAACAGAACAACCAATACGACTTAAACACATTTTTTCTGCTTATCACATCATCGCTATAGATTTCAATAAGCTGGCTGTAAATTTCACTGGAGGAATGTTTTCTGCTCACAAAAAACGAATGATATTTCTTTCTTCAGTCCGTGTCTAGCCATTTCTTCTTCTTTACACAGCCTTCATCTCCAGGGAAAATGAGACTAGCTGATTATTGCAAAACCGACGGCTATCAAAAGTTAGACATTAGCGACTTTGGCGAGGGGCGAGAGGACCGAGAATTTTTTCCATGAAACCCATTCCACATAGAAAACAACTCTTAGATTGGGGAAGCAAGGAGAATTTCTTCTCTTCCCCATGTCTCGCTTTATACGAGATTTCATTTGGGAAGCAAGGAGAATGTTCGTTAAAGAGACGTCAATGTTTCTCTTTGTGAGATCTTGGATTAGCAATGACCTTTGGCGGCAAAATCGTCGGTCTTAGGAATTGTTTCTCGGCTTGACCGTAACAACGACACTTAAAAACAAGACCCGGACAGGTCGAGCATGATGGGAATGGCCATGTGATGAAAGGAGGGAAAGTTGCAGACGATGCAGGCGCTACTCTACGCTAAGCTTACGTGCGAAGGCAGATGAATTTATTATTCAGCATGAACCATTTAAAATAAAATTCTTTCACAGCATATTGTAAAGAAAGCATGGATTACTAACATTCTTCAAGTAGTCATATAAATTCATTTTGTTTCTGTTTATTTAAGTTACTGACGACGTTTATAAGCGATCCTTCATGTTTAGATCACATTCAAGCGATAACGACACGTAAATTTGATGAAAATCGTTTTGCAGCATTTAATGAAATATTCATTCTAAAAATTCGAATATCATTTTAGAAGATCCAGAATAAAAAAAATTACAATCGCATTCATTTAAAACTTATAAATATCTATCGATGTTTTCCTTTAATTGCTAACGAGCTCTTTTTTTCCACTTTGTATTGTTTTCTCTCTTCCCTCCTTCCCTCCTTTGTGATGTCATCAGCTCATAATGTCCGGACCTTGAACCAACACCTCCTAAAAAGAAAGCCAAACAACTGAAATGTCATACATTGTTACATCATCATAAGTCGACCAAATTTAGAGCTTATTATTGGTGGATATATGATTAACAATGGTCGAAATTTGATGATGTAACAATGCATGACGATTCAGTTGTCTGGCTTTCTTTGAAGGAGGTGTTGCTTGAACCAATGACGTATATTAAAGATAGACTCCGAATCCTTATTGTTAACAGCGGCAAAAAGTGAAGCAAATTGAGCCATGACAGTTCTGGGCAGGAGTGAGCCGTGGAGTAATTAGTTGTCTGGCTGCTTTGTTTTTGAAGATTTTGGGCCCGAGGAATAATTAATTCAAAACCATTCCTCAAAGTTGTTCTGCGTACAACTGTACAAACAGCCACGAAAAAGGACCAGGAATCATTTTCCACAAGCATAAATCAAAAATACGTAACTAAAATGAAAATACAGTATATAACTGAAAGACGAACGAAACGAAATTGAAACCATAATCGAAAAATGTTTATAAAATATAATAAAATACTTCAAACACAAAGTAAACGAAAAGATAAACTTATCACTCCATGATCGGCGTGTGAAAGATTTATTAATCAGCTACTCTCATGTTTAGTCATGCGTTTTGCATCATCTTCACTCACTTTCGGCCATGACAGTTCTGGGCATGGAGCTTCCCAGTTTGTTTCAAGTTACAACAATTGCTTCGTAGTCTATCTTTAATATATATCATTGGCTTGAACCAACACATCCTAAAGAGAAAGCCTCTGCACGGAAACGTCATACATTGTTACATTGTAACGGTCAGTTTTGACGTTACAATTTTGTCTTTCTTCTCGCTCTTTCTTCCCTCCCCCCCCC
>JAHWFO010055427.1:0-10985 GCA_023313115.1 Rhysida immarginata | reverse complement strand
AATGAAATTTGCCTATAAATATAACCCATAGTATACACTGACTGCTCAATTGAAAGTGGACACTTTTGAATTTTAGATGTTTTGTTGAATATCTAGAAAAATACGAGGCCTGTGAGAAAAGTATCCGACCTTATTTTTTTTTGCGAAAACCTGATGGATTTGGATCGCGCGCGCTTGCACGAGCCGACCTTGAACCTTTGTGTGTATGCGTGAATTTTTTCCCGCCTCTCAATAGCGTCAGTTGCTGGCAATCCGCATTAGAGGGAGGTAGTGTGTTGTGCTCTCGTCGGTTTTTGATTTGAAGGAAAATGACGGGACGACTGGAGCAGCGTCACTGCATCAAATTTTGCCAGAAACTGGGCGACAGCCAGGTGGAAACCATCCGGAAGATTCAGACGGCTTTCGATGACGATGCTATGGGCATCACGCAGATTAAGAACTGGTACAACAGGTCGGCCATCAGTATGCTGCAACAACCAGGTCGTTGCCAAAGCGAAAGCTGTGGCGATGCGGGACCGTCGTGTGACTATCCGAGAAGTTGCAGAAGAGGTGGGCGTCAGTACGTTTTCGGCACATTCCGTTCTTGCCGAAGATTTGGCCATGATGAGAGTGGCGGTGAAATTCGTGCCGTAGCTGCTGACGGCGGAGCAAAAGCAACTTCGTGTCGACGTCTCACAGGACATGCTGGCCTCCGCAAACAGTGACCCCGACTTCACGAACACCATAATCACTGGTGACGAGTCCTGGGTGTACGGGTACGACCATAGCATCGTCACCGAAAGCCTCCAAATCAAAAACCGACGAGAGCACAACACACTACCTCCCTCTAATGCTGATTGCCAGCAACTGACTCTATTGAGAGGTGGGAAAAAATTCACGCATACGCACAAAGGTTCAAGGGATAGGGACTATTTCGAAAAGTGAATAGTGCATTACATTAAGGACAAATGGGAGTATAAGATACAAAAAGAATTTTGAAAATCAGTTGACAAATAAAAAAGTTACAGCCATGGAGACCTTATTTATCAATCGCCCCTCGTAAGATTTTTTTCCCTTGAGAAAATTTCGTACGAAGACGAAGAAATTTGATGTCACTTACGTTAAAGTTAGACGATTCCCGTGTGTTATGGAAAAAAATCATGAAATTTTTTTTTCGATCTCCTTGGCAAGTCTTTGTTGCATAAGACTTTGAGCATGTGCAGTTTCGCGCTTCTGACGTTAGTCGTTTACTTTTACTTGGCGTAAGTCTATACACTGTCACAGTTCCCTTTGTTGAACTAAAAATTTTGATTTAAAGGAAACCCTCCATATCTCAAATTCTTTACTGCTCCTGTGCAATTCGAGATATCGAGGTTCGACAGTATTTCATCAAATATTGTGATTGCAGGATGTTGTCTCTCGTGTCGTTGGACAAGTTTTCTGAAAATGGCATTGCATCGGGTTGAAGACTTTGCATGTTATAAACAAAAAAACTTACAGACACTGGCCCCCCCCCCCTGCATACAAATGGACGCAGATAAGTGAAAGATAATGTTCCGCTAGATATTCGATAAAACGTCGAAAAGCGAAAGTGTCCCCACTTTCCATTTAGCAGTCAGGGTATATAACCATGAGACCATTTTATTCACTAGATTTTAAAATTGTGCTTCTGCCACTAGATGATGACATTTGTACAACCTGTGACAATAAAGTTCGGTGAATGACGTCATGGTGCTAACGGTCGTAAGAGTGCACCGTCGTCGTATCCTGCCCCAGACAGGTCGAGACCTGTTTAAACGAATTTGAGAGAATCAGCGCTGCGAGTGTGTTTATTGTGTTTAAACACGACGTTGAAGAGAGAAGGCGTAGTACGCGCGGTCGGTCGAAACCCAAAATGATGACAACCAGCGAACGAAAGAGACTCGTGAAATGATGACAACAGTTTACAAAGAAAGTGCTATTACTTTGAGGTGTGTTTATGAGTGGTTTAAACGGTTCCGAGGAGGCCGGAACACCGTAGAAGACGCTCCCCTGAAGTGGCCAGACATCCAACGTAATGTTACGACCCAACTGAAGGCTATCCCTGAAAACGACTACGCCAGGAGTTTCCAGGACTTGTACAGGCGTTCCCAGAAGTGCATTACCGTCGACGGGGATTACTTTGAAGGATAGTAACTGCTGTTTCATGTGAGCGAGCAATCCACTCTCAATATGCCATCGTTCACCGAACTTTATTGTCACAGGTTGTATAAGGGTCGTACAAATGAAGACGAAATTTTTATCCACCGTGTAACACTGCGTGTAATTCTTTTGTGGAAGAAGTGTTTCGGTTGCATGTGGAACCACTCCAAAGCCTCTTCTGTCACTGCAGCCTCTCTTGAGATCCCCAAACAAGTGAAAGTCACATGGGGATAAGTCAGGGCTCTAAGGTGGATGCTGCATTGCTTCCCAGCTGAACTTTTTGTCGAGGTCTACCGTTGCTTTCGAGGTGTGAGGACGCGTGTTGTCGTGGAGAAGAAGCACTCCTTCTGTAAGAAGTCCAGGACGCTTGCATTTGATGGCCACGTGCAGTACCTTCAATGTTTCCCCATATCGTGCTGCGTTAACTGTGGTACTGCCTTTTGCGAGAAAGTCCAGTAAAATCGGGCCTTTGCGATCAAAAAACACGGTCAACATCACCTTCCCCGTGCTGTTTGCGATTGCTTTTGACTATTTCAGGGGTGGTGACCCATTGACGACTTTGACGTTTGCTTTCGTGCTGGAAACGAAAGCACCGAGTTTCATCCCCTGTAACGATTCTGACGAGAAAACTCTCTCCTTCCTGTTCGTAGCGAGTCAAATGTTGCAGGGACGTGGCCATTTGAACTCCAAGTTGTTCTGATGTCAAATGGTGCGGGGCCCATTGTGCATTACAGGTTTTTCCATAGTGCAGATGGTTCCTGATAATGGAGTGAACAGTTCCACGACTAAGGCCAGTTTTAGCAACCACGACGTCGATTTTCACTCGTCCATTTTCCTTTAAGACAGCGTCAGTTTTGGCTTTGGAATCGTCCGTGATGGCGCGGTTTGCTTGCCCAGGTCGTCGATCATCTTGCAATGATGACCGACCCTATGAAAACTTTTTGCTTCATGCCCAAAGACGAGTGAAGGTTAGGCAGTCGTTTCCATAGACGCTGCCCTCTGATCCTGTTTCGTTGATTCCGTTTTATTGTTTGGACGAAGTGATCGCTCGCAGAGCTTCGAAGCGTGAGCTATCGTTCTTGTCACGTGATGCAACACTTGCAACCTATTGTTCAATTTGCACGTGGGGTTTGGCAATTGATGAAAACGAAAACTTACGATCCTAGACGTCGTCTTATTTTTTTTTCCTCACACAGATTTTCGTTTTCATTTGTATGACCCTTATATAAACGGGATCGCTAATTTAAAATGTCTTGTCCACTTACTGTGTATTCCTATTTTTTGTGTCCTAGTTAATGTTTTTGTTCAACTTCTCATTTTCAGTCGTACGCTTTGTGCTCCTGAAGTTGTGCAATTTGTCAACACGCGAATGCTTTTCTGGGGCTGCTCAGTCAATAGTCCCGAAGGATATAGAGGTAAGGTTTTCTTAAAAATGTTATACGTTCATCAATGCACCTTGTACGAGGCGCGTTTTTTAAGTAAATATACGAGGCTCGTCCAGAAAGTAAAGATACACGGGGTTAACTTTCACTTTCATTCGTTAGCTTGATTTACTAATTCAGTGGTGGCGTCACACCGCGTCGTGTTTGATATGGCGGCGCCCATTCAAAATCCCGCTCCATGCGAAATCTGATCTGTTATTCGATTTCTTAACGCCAACAACGAGTCTCCAGCTGAAATCCATAGACAAATTGTTGCAGTTTAATGCGGGGGATGTTAACAAATGGGGTCTGCCTCCACGTGTCACCACAGAGTTCCTGAAAAGCTTCAAGGGGGAAGTTGTGGATCATCCAGCGTACACTCGTAGTCTGGACCTCGCACCCAGCAATTTCCACCCGTTTCTTCACCTGGAGAAGCATCTTGCTGGGAAATTGTTCGATGATGATGATGATGATGACGACGATGTGAAGCGTGAAGTCAACGCTTGGTTCAAAAGACAGGCGGCATCGTTCTGTGACACTGGAATACATAAGCTTGTCCGCAGGCTCAATAAGTGCTTGGATGATGGTGGCAACTAGATTGAAAAATGAGTTTGTATAAAAATACTTGATTGTGTTGTTGGCGATGTCATGACGTTTGTATCTTTACTTTCTGGATGTGCCTCGTAGTTTTGATCTTACGAACCTTTATTTAACGTCTTAGCTACTTTTCAATGTAATTTCCACCTACATTAAGGCACTTATCGTATTGTTCTGAATTCTAAGCCCATTTGACCGCCTGATTTGCTGACCACTTGAGCACGGCTGTTTTGACATTGTCGTCATAGCGCCGACTACCAAGATGCTTCTTGAAGTGCAAGAACAATTGATAATCACTGAGCGCTAGGTCGCGGCGACACGGAGGGTGATGAAGTTGTTCCCAGCCAAATGATGCGATGAGATCTTGGGTTTGACTTGTTGACGAGCATTGGCGTGAAGCAAAAAGAGTCATAGCGTTTTCTCCATGCATTTCACTAATCTGATAATAGGCTATCGCAGCAAGGGTGGCACCATCTCCGAAACTGCGCGATTTGTGAACTGTTCACGGTCCGCTGTAGTGACGGTGTACAAAGAGTGGACAGCAGGGACAGAAATCGCGTCTCAACGCCATCACTGTAAAGGGTCACGAGCCATCGACCGACGGGGTGAGCGGCGCCTACGACGACTCGTAAAAGGTGACAGGAGAGCCACAGTCCGTCGACTGACCACCAGATTCAACAGTGGTGCCAACGGATGTGTATCTGACATTACCATCGAACGCACCCTGCTATGGATGGGCCTGAACAGTCGACGCACGGTTGCTGCACCCATGTCGACCAGGGGTCATCGTCAACGACGCCTAGACTTTGCATGTGAGCACCGCCATTGGGCCACAGACGAGTCGGCTAAGGTCGCCTTCTCTGACAAGTCAAGGTTTTTGCTCCATAAGATTGACGGGCGATGGAGAGTGCGTCGTGAACGCCGTGAATAGAGACTGCAGGAGGCTATTGTGGGCCGGAAACAGGTTGGTGGGGGTGGTGTGTATGTGTGGAGAGCAGTTAGGTCCATTGATTGTCTAGAGGGCAATTTGAATATCTGGGCTCTCTGTCAATTGTAGCGGACAAGGTGCACCCGTATATGCTCACGATGTTCTCCAAATTTGATGGTGTGTTCCAGCAGGAAAATGCACCCTGCCACAAGGATTGGTTCGAGGAACACTCTACTGACTTTCGAGTGCTCCCTTGGCCCGCTAATTCGCCGGACATGAATCCAATCGAACATCTGTGGGAGCACCTTGATCGCCATGTACGGCAGCTGGACCCTCCGCCTATGACTCTCGAAGCTCTGTGGACAGCGCTTCGAGCGGAATGGACTGCCATGCCATCGGACACATACCGCGCACTTCTTGCGTCCATGCCACGACGCCTAGCAGCAGTTATAGCGGCGAAGGGTGGCTACTCCCATTACTAAGTGGGTGGTCATAAGTCGGTGATATGACTGTGTATTTTTTCGATCCCAGTTTCAGAGGTGTTCCGCAAAACTGCTATAGATGTGCACGAAAGCTTCTGACTTCTGGCAAATCACAAACGTTAACAAACAAGCAATTCCTGTCGTAGAGAACAATGTAAACTTCAACTCGACCAAACTTCATATAGAGTTGACGGACTTTAATTGTCAAGGTGTCGTTGCGTTCAGTAGCTTTTGCTTAATTAGTTACAGTGTCTCATTATGCTGTAAAGTTGCGGGGCAATAACAATGGCAAATGGGAATATAAAAGGAGCGAACTTTATACTCTGAGTGAGCATATTACTATGACCACCCTGTCAGTATCTCGTTGGGCCGCCTTTTGCCTTTAATACTGCGATGATTCTTTGTGGCACTGATTCCACGAGATGTTGGAAGGTGGTGGGAGGAATCTGACACCATGCTTGATGGATAGCACTGTCTAGTTGTGCTAGATTGGACGGTGGTGGAGTCAGCCGTCTGATGGTTCGTTCGACTTCGTCCCGCAAATGCTCAATTAGAGTGAGATCTGGGGATTGTGGGGGCCACCGAAGTAAGGTAAAGTCCCCCTCACGTTCCTGGAACCACTCCTGCACAATACAAGCTCTGTGGCATGGCGCATTGTCTTGCTGGAAGTAGCCATCTCCATTGGGGTACGTCATCAACATGACAGGGTGGACTCGTCCGGCAACGATACGGAGGTATGCTGTGCCATCCAGACGTTGTTAAACACGTATTAACGGACCCCTGACATGTATTAACGGACTTGATCGGTGACCGTTTTGGAGGACCCCTGATTAAGGTCAGCAGTGATTTGATGCATAGTTGCCCTTCTGTTATCCTTTACCAGTCGTCACAGTCTTCGTTCTGTCCGATCATCAACCATCTGCGGGTGGCCACAATGCGAACGTTCGGACCCCATCTTTCGGCTAACCGTCCAGTCGTTAAAGACTTTAACGACAGCTGCTCTCGAAGACTCGATGAATGCTGCTGTTTCGCTGATACTCGCTCCATAGCTCCGAGCACCTATAATGATCCTGTGTTCGAAGGCTGTTAAATCGCGTCGTTTACCCGTAGCTGAAGAATGGAACACCTCCACTGTTGTCGACGACACTCGGCTTCTCTTTTTATATCGGTCCGGCCCGCTAGCAACATCGTGGCGACGTCCGTGCGCGCATTTGCATAAACATGTCAGGTGGTCATAATAATTTGCTCACTCAGTGTATGTGCTCGTTGATAAGAACAGAATTAAGGTTTTGCGTCGTCCGTTCTGGCCATTTATGAAGTTTTTAATCTATTTTCAGTATCGCAAGCGCTACGAGAGAACAGTTATCCATTTTTGGCTGTGATCGTGCTCAGAGAAAATAGAATGACTGTTGTAGCGAGACTAGAAGGCATGATGAAACCGTCTGAGCTTGTGACTCGTTTAGAGCATGTCATGGAAGAAAATGAAACTTCTCTAATAGCTGCCCGTGCGGAAAGGTTGGGAATTTCCCTCCTCCCCCCCCACCTCAATTGTTTTTAATTTTTAAGCAACTTTTTTAATTTTTTGATGTTTGACTATCAAATAGACATGAGAGAAATCTCAACCAGACAATCAGACGACAACAGGATGAGGCCTACCTCGAATCTCTCAAGGCTGATCAAGAAAAAGAGCGACGGAAACGTGAAGAGCAAGAATTGAGAGAGAGAATGGAACAGGAAGTACAGGAAAGAGAGCGAGCAGCCCAGCGCCAAAAGGAGGTGAGAGATAAAAAACAAATCTTTGTAACGAGGCGACAATTACAGGGCAGGGTTCAAAGCCATGTCTGTGCGTTAGCATTCCTCTTCGCTACTCACTATGCCATCCCGTCGTTTTAGGCTTCGTATGAAGCATTTGATCATGCTAGGGTGTGGCTTGTCCCCAATTGGGTACTCAGAAGAATCTAATGAATTCAGCTTGTCAGAATCGGCAAAGTACGAGGGCAGTCCAGATAGTAGTACCCGTTTATGCATATCGACGGCGCCACTGATCCAAATGAAAGCATTCCATGCAGGTATCGATACCGACGTCTTAGCTTTGCCGAGGTCGAATTTCGAGTTCATTCAGTGCGTGGTTTGAGTTTTGTGACTGTTTAAAACGGAAAAGAAGATAGAAAGTCCCGCCAAATGCGAAGCGCGAGCAGTCATTCGTTTTTTGAATGCAGAAAGCGTGCGTCGCAGCGAAGTTCGTCACGGAATTGCGGAAGTTTAAGGCACGGGAACTGTGGATGTGTCATCGATGCGGATGCATATTGTGAAACCCTTCAGAAGCTCTCAAACGGCATCGTTCTTCTTGTTTTGGACGGCTCTACGGAGCTTCTGAAGGGTTTCACAATGAGTCCGCACTGACGACTCGTCCATAGTTCCCGTGCCGTACACTTCCGTAATTCTGCGACGAATTTCGCTGGGGCGGACGCTTTCTGCATTCAAAACGCGGATGACGGCTTGCGCTTCACATTTGGCGGGATTTTCCATCTTCTTTTTGCACGGGAACTATGGATGAGCCATCAATGCGGATGGATATTGTGAAACCCTTCAATGGCTCCGTAGAGCCGTCCGTCTTTAACTAATGAATTTCCCCTGCGAAATAATTCACCTTGATTTTGGACATTTTTTCGTATACAACGCTTAGTTTCCGAGACATTCAGTTGTCTCAAGATAAATGCCTCACCTTGTATATTACTACTGCACGGTGTACATTACTAAATCGCCAGTAGAGATGAGCCGTTTTCCCCCTTCCGTTCTCACGCTGAGTCGATTATACACTCGCAGGAGTGTTCTGTGAGAAACTGGGCTTCCAGTTCATCTGTAGTCATTCTTTGGTTAATGGAGTTCGCTCAAGGGACGTCGATCCATTTCCTACAAAAGTCCGACCTGTATGAACTCTTCGTGGCGGCTTCGTAAATATAAATATTTAATAGGGCTTGGGAGAGTTTAGTTTTCATTGCCCTCCATCGTCCGACTGAAACCTGCGGCCTTTCGGATGTCAAATGATGCGGGACCCATTGTGCATTACAGATTTTTCTGTAGTGCAGATGGTTCCTGATAATGGAGTGAACAGTTCCACGACTGAGGCCAGTTTTAGCAACCATGACATCGATTGCCTGCCACTCTTCTGTTTTCTTTTAAGACTGCGTCACTTTTGGCTTTGGAATCGTCCGTGATGGCGCGGTTTGCTTGTCCAGGTCGTCGGTCGTCTTGCAACGATGACAGTCCCTCTGAAAACCTCTTGCTCCATGCCCGAACGCGAGTGAAGGTTAGGCAGTCGTTTCCATAGATGTTGTGCATACGACGATGAACTTCGGAAACTGAAACTGCTTCACATGTCAGAAAACAAATTAGTGCTCTGTGTTCCTGTTTCGTTGACTCCATTTTGTTGTTTGGACGTGGGGTTTCGCAATTGTTAAAATCAAAGACTTGCTACCCTACACGTCCCCACACAAATTTTTGTTTTCATTTGTATGATCAAGTGCTCCGTCAATGCCCAGAAAAGCTAAGCTGCAAGGGCTATTTGTTTGTGAGCCCGAGTCTTCTTTATCCTTACTACAAGGTGGTGAAGAGCTACCTCTGTTGATATGCAAATTTGTTAGCATGTATGGGTACAGTTCTAGCCGTTGTTGCTCTAATTTGCTTCATGCAAAGGGGAAGACTGTTTGGACGAAAATTCCTCGCCTGGTCATAGCAACCCTTTCGAAGTTTTGGTAAAAAGATGAAACCCTTTCATTCGATGTGTAGAACTGGCCCTGAAGATTTTGCACAGGATGGATGAAATGAAGGTCGCTAATAGGATAAGGTCTCGCGTACGTCTTGACAAAATGCATCCTTTACTGTGCAGTGATATCAGGGACACCAAAGATAACAATGTCTGTTTGTGCAACGTGTGGCTGCAACAGTCGTTCAGACAATGCAAAAGAAAAGTTAATTTAAAAATTAATTCATGGATAATTAAAAATCTGTCAAAAGTTTTTAAAAAGTCCTTAAGAACTCCTCATTTGCATTTTGTAAAAGTAGGTACGAACCCTGTATAACCCAGTCGCGGTAAAGTTTTCAATTTAATAACATATCATCTCTATAAATAAAACAAAATAGCCAGAAACTGTGGACACCAATATACGAGGGTGGGCTGAAAAGTAATGCCTCCATGGCTGTAACTTTTTTATTTTTTAACTGATTTTTAAAATTCTGTTTGTATCTGATACTCCCATTTGTCCTCTATGTAATGCACTATTCACTTTTCGACATAGTCCCCATCCCTTTCCACGCATTGTACCGACGCGTGACTAGTCGGGTGAACCCCGTCGGAGAGGAATTCCGGGGATGTCGTCGACACCATGACCCAACGGCAGGTTTCACCTCGTCGTCGGAACGCAACTCGTGCCCCTTTAGGTGCTCTTTCCTCATTCAAAGTCGCAAGGTGCAAAGTCTTTCGTTTTTGAACTGCAGTTTGTCATCTTTGAACTGTAGGCGCTGCAACCCCCTCTGATGTGTGGCGTTATCGTGCTGCAGAAGAGGATCCAAAGCTACCATTCAATCCTCGCGTCGACGACGACCCTGGAATTCCTCTCCGACGGGTTCACCCGACTAGTCACGCGTTGGTACAGTGCGTGGAAAGGGATGGGGACTATGTCGCAAAGTGAATAGTGCATTAGATAGAGGAGAAATGGGAGTATCAGATACAAACAGAATTTTGAAAATCGGTTAAAAAATAAAAAAGTTACAGGCATGGAGGCATTACTTTTCAGCCCACCCTTGTACAATATCGGAATAAAAGGAAAACACAAAGCCACAAAAAAATTTTTAATGACTGAGATGTACATTTTGGAATTCATAATTCCTTCATCAGTGAGTGATTTTACAGAACGGGAAGACCAGAATTTTAAGAAACTGAGGCAAATACAAGCCAAGTGAACAGAACAACCAATCAAAAAATTTAATTATAACAAAATGGAAAACAACAACGAAAATAGAGCAGCCAACCAACAACTTTTTCAAAACAACTCTATACACAACAAAAATCAAGGGCCACTTAAAATAGATGCTCCGCTTGTAAGAGCCAAATTCTAACAACAAATTGACAGTAAGAAATTACTTAGTCAAAAATTTAGATAAAGGCAACCAAGATGCTACAGGCATAGGGCCGTCATCACTATTCAACAAGTTGTTGGTTGCTCTATTTTTTACAATCTCCATTGATTCAAGTAAATACAGCAATTTATTATTTTTACAACACACCTGCGTTAGCATTCCTAATACAAGCAATATGTTCTTTAAGGTGGTTATTTACCCCATGTTTTGAGCTACCCAAGTAAAAACTGTCACAAGATGCACATTTTAATTCATAAA
>JAHWFO010055425.1:256309-279028 GCA_023313115.1 Rhysida immarginata | reverse complement strand
AAAAAATTATAATAATATAGTTTTAATAATTAAAGTTAGTTTCATAGTTAATTTGTTCAAATACATGTTTAAAAAAATTAAATTAAATGACAATGGGAAGGTACGGATTTGAACCCAGGATCTTTAGCATTGGAATCTATCGTCTTACCCACATAAGCTCGTTAACTACTTGAATTTGTTTCTCTCTGAATTTGTAAATATACATCAATAGCCTACATAGCTAACTTTAAATAATTATATCTTGTAAACTAATGACCATTAGCATGAGTTTCTATGCCATATAATAGTGGGAGGGGTGCGTAACAACATATTTTAATTTCAGTTAAATTCAAGCTTAACAGACCTGGTCCTCCCCTTGTAAGATCAACAAGTTAAGAAGTTTAACTCACTTTCCATAACACCTAGGATAATTGTACACCTAGGATAATTGTACTCTATTACACTGTAAAATAATGTTCAAACGATGGATCACAAGCAGATAACTTTTTCCTTTTGTTTATTACTTTATTATATTCACATACCATGAACAAAGAAATTCTATGCCTAGAAATTTATTCGCATAATTCCAATGACATAAAACATTTCCGGAATTGTGCCGTTTCGATTATCTTAAACTAAAAATTATTATAATTAGGATAACTGGCGTATATTAATATATGAAAAATAGCTGCAACGTTCATTCAAGGGATCCTAACGGAATAAACATGATATGGACAGAATCTTCTTGTTACAGCAAACTTTTTTACAAATAACTTGTTAACTCTGATGAGTTGCTTTGGAGTAAAAAACGCACTACACCCCTCAATCCAAAGAAAATGAAGAATCTTATTTTCTATAAAAATTATTACATACTTAGAGGGTTCCTTAATTACACTTTGATGTACTTTCCAATAATATGGGTTTTAGATATTAACTAGTACTAACGCCCGTTTTAAAAACGGAAAAAAATTGATCGATTGTTGACTATTTTCTCATAATTTAATAAACATACAAAACGGTTCTATGCTTCATAATAAAAAATAATAGTGTGAAGGTCAGTTTTAAAAATGGGGAAAATACATTGGGACAAAATTTTTTTATTCAATGAGTGAAAAATTTATATAAATATCTGCACTGCAAAAAAAGTGTTTAAAGTTTGTGAGAAATTAAAAAAAATACTTTTTAAAATTTGGAATTAGAAAATTTTTCGAAGAAAAGCATGACGGAAAGGCGTTGAATTGGTTAAACAAAAATGTTATTACAATAGTACTCATTTAAAAGGATTAGGACGAAAGCTTCACTTTGTGAATAGGCCTTCAATACTCTTTACCTTTCTTCTTATATTTCCGGTTTTTTCAAATGCGAGCCAAAAACACAGAGGATAGATGAAAAACATTGGGACAGTACTCCAGAAACATACAGGGGTTGCGAATTACACGTTTTGTTGAATATCTAGAAAAATACTTCACGAATAATCCTGAAACTTCAGAAGTGTAAAGCGCATGTTACATCTCATATATTTCAGCGAAAGATTTGTCCCAACACAAATAGGAAACCAGTAACATATTGAACAAAAAAATAATGTTTGGGATCACCTTGTAAAAAATAATGTTTGAAATGCGTTGTATCTATAGCATATGATTAGGAGGCCTAATTTACTTAGATGTGTTCATTTGTATGAGAACAGCACATATATTCATGGAGATATAAAGATTTCTTTTAAAAAATATATTTTTTGTAATTTTTTGTTAATAACATGCAGGGTTTTCAACCCAATGCAATGTCATTTTCAAGAGATTTGACAAACTACAGGTGAAGACAAAACCATGCAATCAGAATATTAATTTAATAATATTTGATGAAATATGAGCATTGATGAAATAATTAGTTTAAAATAAAATGAATTTAGTCTCCTTATAATGGGGAAAATCGTGAAATAATAAAAAAACAAAATTAAAATTAAAGTCACCAATCTTTAAAAAACTTGGGAGATGAAAGAAAACTCAAAAATGTAGTCTATTGAAGATGTTGTTGATGGTAGAAATAAAACCAGTCTATTGAGGATGTAGATGAAGTTCTTGTGTAGATGATGTTGATAGGGGAAAACGATGATCTTGAAGTACACATGAAATTTTGAAGGGTTGATCCAATTTTTTGGGATAAATTTCAAATAAAAAGGTTTTCGAGAAATTTTTTCTCATCATCAGTTGATAAAATATTTGAATGTTGAAAACAGTTTAAATAAGAATGTAACAATTGATATAAAGGTGATGAAGCTAAGTTGATTGTAATTGTTGGTTATGATTGTTGGCTATTGTATATTAGGGTGATTGTTGTTAAAAAGTAGTGTCCATTTATTGTTTATTTCTATTGATGGTTTGGCTAAATTTTTGTTATTTGTAACGATATTTATTGTTTCTTTAATAATTCTTTTTTATAATTTTCTTCTTTTCCAATGATTTTTGTGTTATTCCAATCTGGTGTGTGGTTTTCTTTGATACAATGATTTTGTGATGCTCAAAATGAAATTTTTCACATCACATTTTTTTTTTCCAATCTTTTATTGATTCCTACTTAATTTAATATTTCAGTTTAAATTTATTTTTTTTGTAGCATTTTTTTTATTAATTGTTTTCCAGAAAATTATTATTTATCATTAATTTATTATTTTTTTGGCTCTGAATCAATAATTCTACCTCATAAAAATTTTATGCTGACATTTTATATAGTTCTTGGGCAAATTTTCTAAGAAAATTTTTTTTTTGCAATTTTCATAGGCCTTTCTTTTATTAGTAAGTCATATTTTTTTTTAATATGACATATATATATATATATATGCATAACCTTTTTCTTCATATTTATTGAGACAGGAACCTGATAATTAATATTGTGAAGTGTAATAATTTTAGTTTTAACAAATGCTATGGATATATTAATATATGTTCCATGATTTGTATAAAATGTCTTTACTTTATCTTCAAGTTTTACCCAACAATATCACCTTAGTTTATTAATTGTTGACTTAGCAGCTGGTGTCATTCCACAATTTGCATGATCAAGCTTCAAGGAGTGCATTGCCTTTGTTTTCATGTGCTAGCCATGAGCCATTGGATTGTTACTCCAAGAGCTTAAATTGGACAACACTGCAAATTTTCTTCACTGCTCCCCAAGCCATCAACCAGGATGCCAGCATGGATTTTCCATCTTGTGTTTACCGCCTCTTTAGTGTGTTTTCCATACTACTATCTTCAAACAAAATGTAGTAACTTATATAATTTTTTTCCCCTTTCCCATCAATATCAGGACATGTAAGCAACTTTTCAATTTTAATCCTCACCAGTTAATTCTGTAGAGATGGACATTTTTTTTATAAACTGTGATACAGGTTGTTCTGGTTTCCCAGACAATCTCTTCTCCGGATATCATTTTCATCCAGTTCCAAACATGTAATTCTCCACACTGTTGTTGTGCATCATGCTGACTGGGACTGAGTTACATTTTTAATTTGGACAATTTAACTTTTATAAATTTATTTAATTGTTATTTTTTTTAATTCTATTCTGTCTTCAGTCTAGGCCAATATGTAATTTGAAATTATTCTTGCACCAATTTTTTTGGGGGGGTTTAATTTATTAACTTGTCCCTCTTTTGTCTGCATCCTGTATGTAGTTGATTGCTGAGTAGCCCATTTAATTTTTTTTCAGCTAAAATGCTATTTTATTTTTTTTTCATGTCTTTGTGATATGAAATTTTGAATTTATAAGAGAATGTTGCTTCTCTTATGTTTTATTTAGTGATTGAATCAATCCATGAGTTATTTTAAACTCATTTGTTATCCATACAGCAATTTCTGAATAACCCTGTGTTAGGTTATTTTGCCTTTTAATATTATAACTTTACTGTCTGATTTTGTGTTGGCACACAACCGGTTCTAAAACCATGTTTTCCTATACACTTATTCTGTGTATTTTATGCCTCTTTTATTTAAAGTATTATAATAACTTGGTTTGATTCAAGCATGGGGATAATATTAAATATTTTTTCATATATTATTTGTAATACCATTGTAATTCTTACTATATTTCTTGGAGAAATTTAATTTGTTGATCTTTCTTAAAAAAAAAAAAAGGATATGAGATAGATCTATAAACTTTCTTGTTTATTAAAAATTGAATATTTTCTATTCCTTTGTCTCTGCTTCTATTTAAGTTATATACACACCTATTTAGCTTTACCCAGCCAATTTCTAAATAACTTAAGATTCTGGTCTAAAACAAAAATATAAACACAACGCAATGTCTGATTCAAATGATGTTTGAATCATAAATCCACTGTAGTATGGCACTTTAGTAATTTAATTTTTCTTGGTGCTAGCGGAGCATCTTAAGTAATTTCTCTTGACAATTTTTTTTAAGTAAATCTTTTCTTTGAAAAGAAATTACATTTTTTTATTATAAAAAGCAAATTTAATTTTAAAGTTGATATTCAATGCCTTTGGTACCGTAACTTAATTATCATTAGCATTCTTTAATGTTACAAGTAGTGCCAGTTTCGTTTGCTTAACTCAGTAACTTCCTTTAAATATAACATTGGGTGCTTGAACATCATAGTAATGTTCATTAATGTAAGTATGGATATACATTTTCACATTTAGTTCACAGACCTTAAATACATGGATGTGACAATTTACTAAATGGTTGTTTTTGTCTTTGTGGCGAAGTGCTCTTTCATGTTCTTTTAATCTTATTTCTAATTGTCGTTTAGTTTGACCTGTGTAGATATGTTCACAATTTTTTTTACATGGTATTTGATAAATTATATTTCGAGTGTTCCATTTTACTTTATTATTTTGACATATTTCTTTGAAATTGATATTTGTGTTATTATTTTGATTGATTGTTGTTTTTAGGTTGGTGGTGGTTATTAATGTTTTAGTAATGTTATTTGGTACTTTTGTTATGATTTTTATGTTTGGTATTGGTTCTAATTTTTTTTCTGTTTGTGGAAAAATTTATTATTGTATTGTATTGAATATCTTTTTTGTTGTTCTTGTAGAATTGGTAGAGTTTTTGTTGTATTGTTTGTAAACGCATCTATTAAAATTTTGTCTATTAAAGTTATTGGATATTTGTTTTTTTAATTGGTTAAGTTTAAGTTTTTATAAATTTTTAGGAATATATTTCGGGGATGTAAGATTTTTTATTCTTTGTAAATATTGTTTAATAGTGTTAATTTTTTGGTGTGTGGGTTGTTGTGAAAATAATGTGGTATGTTGTTACCTTTTGTTGGTTTTTCATATATCTCAAAATCTATATTATTTTCATTTTTTATAATGTTTATATCTAAAAATTTGATACGGTTGTTGGTCATGTTGTTATGTGTAAATTTTAAAAGATATCTTTCTTCTAATAGGTGTAATAATATTTCTATTGGTTTGTTTGTTATGACTAGGATGTCATCTACATATCTCAACCATATTTTTATGTGTTGTTTGTGTTGTGATTTGTTTACTAAATTGTGTTCCATGTTATTTAAATAGATGTTGGAAATTTTTTCATTGAATTTTAATTGATTGTGAAACATAGATTTATGGATTGTATGATTTTTAGTACTTTCGTGTAAGGTAATTTTGTTTTTAATTGATTTTTTATGATGTCGAGAGTTGGTATGATTGGGATGTTATCATGCATAGCTGTTATACTTTAGTATAAATTTTGTCTTTATTTTCTTATTTTAGTTTTTCTAATGTTTGTTTGGCTAGTGTTGAGTTTTTTATTGTGTAATTAAAATCAAAATTTTTTTTAAAATAATTATCTAGAAATTTTGCTAGTTTGTAAGTTGGTGATTTTTTGGTGGATGTTATGGGATTTCCTTCTTAGTGTATTTTTATTACTCCATAAATTGAATTTGGTGATGTTTCTCCTGGAATTATTTGTTTTTGTTGTTCTTCATTAATTATATTTTCTTTTTTTAATTCATTTATTTTTTTAATAACATTTTTTTGGAATTGTATTGTTTGATCATTATTTTCTAATTTGAAAATTTTATTTTCTTTTATGAAATTTTTAATGCTAATAATGTAATCTTTTTTCTTTTGTATGACTATTATTTTACCCTTGTCTGCTTTTGTTATAATTAAATCATTATCTTCTAAATAAGTTTTAAATTTTTTTTTTCCTTCTGCCAAAATAGATTTTCTTTATTATTCCTTATTATTATGGCTATGTTCTGATTGATTATTTGTTCTTTGTTATTTACTTCTTCTTTCTGTAATATATATTCTATGTTGGTTATCATATCTGTCAGGTTTATTGGGGTATTATATGCAAATTTCGGTCTTAGTTCTAAAATGTTCATTCATTATAAGGAGACTAAATTCATTTTAAATTTAAAGTAATCATTTAAACTTCTTAAATCAATAATTGATGAAATAATGTTTATCTGCCCATGCACAAGCGTTCTCTATCACAAGTTGCTCTCAAACAATACGATAAAAGGCTTTCTCCAATTTTTTATTTCTGGACCGGACACCGGTATCAACTTCTTCTCCTTAAGCTGATATGAACACAATGAGGTCAATATGACTTTATAATTTAATAGCTATTTGACAAAATGTCAAAATGGAAAGGTGTTCCTCTTATTCTGTCCACTCCCTGTATTTTATAAGTCAGCGGTTAGTTTGCTTTGTTGGTGGGAGCTCTAAGCACTCAATCAAATTAACAAAATCCATTAGATGTAAAACTATGACGTTTACAAACTGATCCACGCACACAAAATTCTATTGACTTGTATAAAAACAGAATTTTTGAAAAAAGAAAAATATTTAAAGTAGAAAAACTACCAAAAAAATCAACTAACCCTCCCTCCTTTCCCACCCCAGCATCTCTTACACGACCAAAATAAACAATAAAGGGTGATTTAAGTGTATCTCTTACAGGAACCAAGTCTATAAAGGGGATTTTTTAAGGTGACTTCTTATTATAATAATTGGTATGATTGTGTCCATATTCAAATTTTCTGTCTATTTTTTTTTGGCTTTTAGTGCTCGTTGTTAAAGGTTCATTTTCAACTGTTTTCATTCAAACTTAAAATAAATAACAATTGGGGGAGGCCGTGGCCTGGTGGGCTTTCACTGAACACAACCTCTGTGAAGTTAAGCTACATCAGGTACAGCTAGTCACTAGATGGGCGACCATCAGTGATAGACAATTTTCACCCTCCTTGCTGCTGCGACCATTGTGAATCCAAGTCCATCCAGGGACCTAACTCGTCGGCCTCTGGCCATACAGGCCCTGGATGGACGTATTGGATCCCAATTCATAACTAAAAATTAATTAAAAACGAAAGAAAAAATTTATTTTCATTTTTTAGTGAATATTTCTTTTACAAGGTGTTTCATAATTAGTGTCCCGTCTTTAGGTCCAAATAGCGACTCAAGGGGAACAGATTGGGGGAAAATGAATATTGATTATTTGGTTTTAATGTCCCATAATTCTGAATAAAAAACATTTTGCATCCCTGGGGATGAAGGGGTAAATTTTGAAAATTTTACTTTTGTAGGGATAGGGGTTAGACCCTATGTGTTATTTAGAAAGTTGTAGAGCATCATGTAAAATGTAGGTTTAGCAAAAAAAAATGGTGAAAAAATCTCATCCCCTGCCCTTTATCGAGTGGGTAAAGTGAAATGTATGGCTAGCTAATGTAGACAAAAACAGAAAACTCATTAGAAACTTATTAGAACTTTATTACTTATTAGAAAACAGTACATTTGAAAATGATTGAGAATGAACGAGTCGTTACTCTGAAAAGCTAATGGTCTTCACCCCACTCATATGCAAATTTGCTCACACGAACAGTCAAAGAATGAGTGGCATCTCAGGGAATATCCTTTGTCTTCAGCTGTCAATGCTCCTTGTACAGTAGACAATGTTATTCAGTCTTCCATTTTTTCAATTTTTTTGTTCTGCTGTGTGTTGAAGATAGGTTGCTTGCGTTGCTGTTTTTATTCACAACGTTTTCCAGTTTCATCAATTACTGATGTGACCTGTACTTACTGTCTACTGTACAGTATGGATAATGCGTACACTTTTGAGCACTACACCGGGTAACTAATAATTTACGGCGAAAATGGTTGAAATGCTACTGCAACTGTCCGCGAGTTTAAGCGCCGTTTTCCTCAGGAACCTAGAGTTAATAAAAACACTGTTCTGCGCCTAATAAAATGTGCAAGTACCACTGGAAGGTTAGTACTTAGTGCAAAATACCAATCTTCACCTCGCTAAGTAACTGCTGATGTCGAGATAGACGTATTAGCCTATGTAGCCGCTAATCTGAATGGAAGTTTGCGAACTGCAAGCTTGGACAGCTAACTACCAATGGTAACAATTTATCGAATTCTTCGCAAGCATCATTTCTATCTGTACAGATACTTCCTTCTGCAAGGTCATCACCCTGGTGATGCACAAAAGCAGGTCGACTTCGCAAATGCCATGCTTCTGAAGATATATGAAGATCCCGATTTTTTTAAAACGTATTGTGGACTGTGACGAAGCAATGTTCACTCGTGACAAAGTTGTCAACTGTCAGAATGTCCACCACTGCTCGGATGTAAATCATTATTTAGTGCGACCTCATCACCAGCAAGTACGTTGGCCGGTAAATGTATGGTGCGGAATACTAGGCGACTGAATTATTGGACCTGTATTTATTAATTGTACCTTGAACAGACTGCTACTGTAACCTGTTACGGGAACACGCGTTTGACAACTTACCACTAGCTGCGTACCTAACATGTGTTTTCAACAGGATGATGCTCCTGCTCATAAATTCAAGCCACGTTTCCTGACCAGTGGATTGGGACCAATGCTCCAATAGTATGGCCACCACGGTCACTAGATTTGACACCTCTAGAGTTTCAGGTTTATGCCACTCCACCTCCCGCTTTGGTGGATTTGCAAAACCGAATCATTCGCGAGTCCGCTCTGTTACCCCTGCAATGTTGCGTGTCTGCAGACATGCATTGTGGTCGATAGCAGTCACATTGAACATTTTGTTTAAATTTTTTTATTTGATTTCCCATCAAGGTAGATGGGCCAATCTTTCGTTTTTCATTTTACAATTTCCCAATGACACTTACAAACACTGTAAACTGAGGAATGCTTCTCTTTATGAACACCTCAACGTCCGTTTTTCATTTCAAATTTTACATTTTTTACATTTCTCATTTCCCATGTACAGTTTTAAAATTTCATAATGTTTTTCCTGGGGGGAAATGCCCGGTCGAGTTTATTAGCTTTTCAGGGTAACGATTCATTCACTCACATTAATTTTACAAATGTAGGCCCTACTGTTTTCTAATAAATATGGTTTTTTGTCCACATTGGCTAGCCAAGCTTTCTACTTTACCCACTCGATAAAGGGGGCAGGACATGGGATTTTTTCTAAACCCACGTTTTACATGAAGCTCTACAACTTTCTAAATAACATATGGGGTCTATCCCCTACCCCTACAAAATTAAAATTTTTAAAATTTACCCCTTCCCCCCAGGGACGTGAAATGTTTTTATTCTGAATTAGGGGACATTAAAACCAAATAATCAATATTCATTTTCCCCCATTCTGTTACCCTTGAGTCAATATTTGGACCTAAAGACAGGACTAACTATACTAATATTAGTATAGTTATTTTGACACGTCTGAGGACAATCAATAGAACTTTTAGTAAAAACCATAACCTCTTGATTCTCAAACAGTTTCTCATTCTCAGTAATGTCTATTTTCTCTTCTAATTCTATCCTCTTTGCATAAATATTGACAATTATATGTGTAGTTTAGTTTCTGCCATAATTTTCCTTCTAAAAAGAGTAGAGGCACATATTGATTGCAACAAACATTAAATTAGTGATTGGTGTCTCTCTCTCTGTCGCAGTGAAAATTCCATGATAGTCTTTGGGTTCTATATTCATTAGGAAATACAGATTGGCAATATACTTGGATGGTACAGTTAATACTATATACAACCTTAAAGAAACGTTGGTTTTGCTTCGGGCGTTAAATAAGCATTTATTAAATGTTGTAGAAATTTGGTCTGATTAAAATCAACATTGAAATTTTTTGTAAAACCTGATGTTGAAAAGTCTAAATCAATGAACGACCATTTATAGTTTACAGGGATTGTAGCTTTTGCTTCTACCAAAGTGTTAAGAATGTTGGTGTTAATAATTTCTTCAAATTTTGTAATCACTGATCTAACAGCGAACCTCAGAGCTATGGAAAGTTTTACTACATATTAAATTTATGGACACACCACAATAAAGAAACCGAATGACTCGGTTTCTATTCGCATGCTCATGAATATTTAAATCAGAAATATTACAAGAAATAAAGCATTCAATAAAGTTTCGGTTTTTTCTTTCATGTAGAGTTTTTCTTGAAAAAAAATCCCCGTTTTTAAAACGGGATTTAACCCTCGCAACTGGCTAAGAACTAAAATTTTTATCCGCACATAGTGTTTATTTTCTTTTATAAGAAAAACATTACTTTCTCATTTCCCCAATATTTTATGTAGGATATCATTAATGACTTGGGAATAACAGAGTTTGTCCCCATCAGTTAACTGAAATCATACTAACCAGTTTCTGTACAATAACAAATATTTTGATCGTTGTATCTGATCCAGTTAGGAGACTAAAACTGCGACCAAAAATTTAATGACTGTCTTTTATTATCGCATATAATAATTACATGACACAAACTCAAACATTTATTATCTATATTTTCATTCGTATTCACATACATTATTTGTTGTTGAAAATAAAGTTTAGTTTTTTATATGAAACCCTAGGGCATTAAAATATCTATTAAAATAAAACTTTGGGATCTGAACATAAAGGACAACAATCAATAGAAACATAAACCAACCGCTTTTTCACAAAAAAATTTACTAAACATGTATGTATCTTGCACATTTAATAAACCGCGGCCTTCTTTAAACACGACTGGAAAAGCGGTTGGTTTATGTCTCCTATTGATAGTCTTCATATCCACAGTCAATAAGGTTTTATTCTTTTCAAAGAACAACAAATTACTACAGTAACAACAAAAAACTACAATAACATACAAAGAACACAGCCCTATTTATTATAAGGACATATACAGGAAAATAAAAAAAAATAACATATTTTTTTACATAGGATATCACTCATGCACCTTTAAGATAAACGTTGGTTAGAAATTATTTCTGATATTCTTTCAACAGACGGCGTCCAGTATTCCTTTTGCGACAATAATTTTCTTCAAAATTCTATTTCCATGCTTTGTTGTTTTATTTCAAACAATAGTATAGTTACATTACTGTGGTGGTAAATATTGTAACGTGCTAGTAAAGATACTTTGCGATTACCAACACGTACAGCCAGAACAAAAGGAGAAAACACTAAATTAAAGGATAAAAAAGGACTACCCTCCCTTAATCTCTCAATGAAAAGTTAGCGAAAGGGGATTAAAAACCCAAATCCCAATAGCAAAAAAAAACACAGTAACCACTAACGTAAAGAATCGGAAAACGATCCAGTAAGTAGAGTGCGACAGAGGGGGAAAAAATCAACAAGCAAACCCAAAGTGTTAAATAAATTCCCGCTTAATTACCCGTTAGACTTAACCCAAGAATAGTTGGAAAAAAAAATTAAGATCCAAATAAATATTTTTCTTTATTACATCAAAGATAAATCTTAATGAATTTGGTTGACTATGCAAGAGAGGGATATACAAATAAAGTCTTGTGGAAAATACAAAACTAGCAGAACGAAAGGAACTGGAAGCTCAGCCAAAACGGTGAAGTCTGGAAGCACAAAACTGACCAGGGAAGAGGTTAAACACTGACGACAACTACACTGAAGAACAAACTTGATGATTTCAAACGGAAGACTGAGTGAGTGATGAAAACATGGCACAAGAAGAATAGAAAAGGTAACTACCAACCGCCTCGAGAAATCAGTGGCTAAGGGGAAAGACACGTAAACTAGAAAAGCAAGACTTTAGGCATAGTCAAATAAAAAAATACAATCTAATAAAACATAAATACACGAAAGACAATGAGCTACGAAAAATTATAACCAGGAGAAGGAGACGAACAAGGAAATGACGCATGAAGAAAGAAAGGCTACATAGAAGGGGGGAAAACGGAGACGTCAACAAGAGCGAGGTCCTGTAAAGAAAAAATCGATTAAATACAAGAAAAAAAAATTAAATTAACCCAAAAAAATTGATACCAGAGAGAAAGCCATAAATAAATTTAAATACAGACAGGATTACAGCAATAACAAAAAGAGAAAAAAATTTTTTTATTTTTTTATTTTTTTAAATACTAAACACAAGAGTGAAATTTGAAATTTGAGTCCGAAACAGTAAGGAACGACTAAAAAAAATGTTCTTAAGATCAAAAGATAAAACAGACATGGTTAGAAGTCACGTGAATCATAAAGTAAACCACAGAAGTTCGATGAGTTTGCAAAATTGAAAATCTTCCAGCCTAAAACGTAATGCTGAAACAGAAAGCAGAAAAACGAGCCGCTGAGGATGGTAGTTTGTCCAACACAAAAGGCTTTTCATTCCCATTCGCCATGGTGAAGGGCAGAAGTACAATAAGCTGGACAGGCGACGGATTAAGTCACAGTAACATGTTGACTTCTACAATACTCATTTCCAAAAAAGTTGGGACAGTGCAACATATAAGAAGAACTCCAACATATTTATTTGGATTAATGTATTGCCGTTTATTTCAACGCATTACAATACATAAATGATAAATTAGGCATGGGATCACATATCTTATATGCTTAAAGAAAGATACAGGTGGTTTTCCTGTTTGGAATGTGCAACACACTCCCAAAAAAGTTGGGACAGCACAGCGTTTACCACTTTGTAATCTTCTGGCCATCGATGACACCAATCTTTCTAAAACCGTAACCGGAATTCTGTCCCATTTCTGTTGGATATAGGTTTTCAGCTGTTCAACTGTCCGGGGTCCTCGCTGTCGTAGTTTTCGATTAATAATAGGCCAAACGTTTTCTATAGGCGACAGATCCGAGCTGCAAGGGGGCCAATCCAACATACGAATGCGCTGCCGACGTAGCCATGCAGAAGTTATGCGCGCTGCATCCGGTCTGGCTTTGTCTTGTTGAAATATACATTGACGTCGTCCAAACAGGTGCCTCTTAGATGGCACCATAGCTTGTTCTAGGATCTGTATATACGCTTCAGCATTGACGGTGCCATTGCAGATGTGCAAGTCTCCCATTCCATGGCCACTAATACAGCCCCAGACCATGACAGGCGGTGGTTTCTGTACCGAATGCCTGTAGCACACGGGAATATCCTTTTCGTCTTTGGTCCGAAGTGTACGGCGTCCATTATTTCTGTAAACAATTGTAAAGGTTGATTCATTGGACTGTAACACCCACAAAAATTTTCGAAAGCGCGCGCGAAATTTTTGTCGTTGTTTTTTTTTAAATTTTTCGAAATTATCGTTTCCATAGGACATGACGATGCCCCATAGGAATGAACATTCGGTAATTTTGAGAGAACCCCGTGATTCATAAGTGTTTTGACTTGGGAGTTTGCCGTCTTCAATTTACGGAAAAAGAAAAAGAGAAATTGAATATCATATAATTGATAAAAAATGATTACTGAAAAGATAAAATTATTAAAAACGTATGAGTTTATTGTTGAAACAAACAAAGGAATTTCAGCGATTGTTTCGTCCGCGGACGATAAGCTCGTGAATAGAAGCTTGTAGGCTTTGTTGGAGGAAAATAAAAGTTTTTTTTTTAGTCTTCTCTTGGTCTCGATGTAGGGTAGTTGCAAAAAACATGGCGTTAGACATCAAGGAAGTCGCATTTTTACAAGACAAGGTCAGATAGAATGTGTAAGACTCGAAAATGAAGGAGTCTACATTGTGTCGCGTATCCAGTCTACGCCAAAGCGATAAGAACTTTTATCTTCAAAGAATTTTAATCATTTAAATCTTAAATTTGATAATTAAACAAATGAAAACCTAAGACAAGCCCTCGCTCTAAAATTAAGTCCTATAGAACGTGGGAGAAAGTGAAATCGACCCAATGAATTTTGTTTTCAAAGCCACGTCAGGATGTTAATACATAAGACGAATTGTTACTTTCACGTATCCGGTAAAGTAGTAGTTATTTTGGGCCATGACCTTTATCATTGGAAACACTCTGCCTAGTTTTTTTTGTTTCGAACAGGTTTTGAAGACAGCCAGCCCCAATGCCAGCGCTTAAGATTTAGAAGGGCAGGAGTCAAAGAATGAAGCTCGAAGCAACTCGGAAACCAAATGTGGTGTTCAAAGATCTGTGAAAAATTATCTTTCGAAGAATTTCTACACAAATTCCATCGATGGTTATCTGAAGAAACATAAGAAAATTAGGTATATTTATCGGCGTCCTATCACATACTAACCATATTAACCCGATCCTTTAGAATATCCCCCCCCCCCTTCTGACTTACCTTAATTCCCCGCCGGCTGACTTTACCTAAGTCTATGATGGTGTGCTTTCGAGTATCACTTAACTTCTCATCAATGTCGAGAATTTAAAATCCAGAACCTATCGAACTAGATGTTATGATATGAAAGAGACTTGATTAAGGTTATGAAGAATACCAAAGTTTAAAGTTTTGACACTTACCCGGAGAGTAGTTAAGAAAGTAGTATTTAGCTCCGTTATTGGGAAGTCTTAAAAATTAAAAGAAATTTTGAAAGATAACATAAAGTTTAATGAACTATTTAATAGATACAGAAATGATGACTTGAAGATAAGTAGTTGTTTATATCGATAGGATACTTTGCTTAAAGAAAATTCTAACATTTGTGTTTTTTTTTATTTTTTCGAATGGAACTGTGCCAAAAGGTCGACCCAGACCTCCTTGTACAAACATAGATCCCGAACTTGTATATATCGAAGACCAGGTAGTATGTAGTACTTTAAGACTATATAATTAAGGACCAAACACTGCCTACCAAAGATATAGATAAAGTCTAGCATCGAGAACGACCGAGAGGAAAAGAAAGGTTTAAAACTGTCAGTTGAGAAAACCAAAAATCCAAACCAACGATTTATAGAAATGTATTTGAAAAATTAATATTCAAAGGGAATAAAGCACAGTTTTGAAATTCGAAGACTTAGCGTTTAGCGTATTCTATTCCTTACTTAGTGATTAATCGTATTTTATGAACCCTTAAGGTCAGTTTTAAAAGTCTGTGCTTGGTATAACACTTTGCTTTCTAAAGTAAAAACACAAAATTAATGTACTGTACGTTGTCCGTCGAACCGGAGCGTTACAGGACCACAATGTGTTCTTCCAGCGTGCTTGGGACCAATTGCGATGGGCTCGAGCCCATATCAGACGGCGACGTTGCTGTCGTTTGTTGATGTATGGCTTTCGTTGTGCACAGTAAAACTTAAGTTTGCATTTGTGGATGCACCGGCGTACAGTATTCAACAATAATGGCTTCACGAAGAAATTGCGGGCCTATGTGGCTATGTCCGTAATCGCAGCATTCCTATGCGTGACGCAGTGATGTCGGAGGATCCGAAGAGCTCGAGCATTCAGAATAGGTTTTCTACCTTCGCCTTTCCGAACTGTGATCTCACCACTATCTCGGTAGCGCTTGATAATATTATATACTGTAGATGATGACAGGTTAAATCTTCTGGCTATTGCACGCTGAGAAATGTTGTTTGTGAATTCTTGAATTATTCGAACACGATGATCTTCGCTAACTGGCTTGCCTCGACCCATTGTTCCGACTAAGTTACCAGAACGACGGATGGCAACTGTTATTTATACGGAATGTAGTACGACGTCATCATTCTAGATTATTCCCGAACAATTCGGAAGGTTCCATTACTAACGGCGTTTTCTACAACGTATGTCCCTACTATTTTGAAACATGTTGCAACACCCCCATTCAAAATGAACGTCCCGGCCACGATACAAAATGTTTTAGTGCACACAGTATATTTAAGTCATTTCATAAACGTATCTGCTATTTTGTATTCGCGAGAAAGTTTTGTTACATCATCCCTTTTTGTTTTTTCCATATATTTTGCACTGTCCCAACTTTTTTGGAAATGAGTATTGTAGAAAAGGCGGACTTCTGGCTCATGTAGAAAACTCCAAACGATAGTTATGAGAAGAAAGTAGGCAACGAAAGTTGAGGAAATAGGAACTATGTCTCCTCGAGCTGCCTATCCAGGACTTTGATGAGACGACCAAGTTTAAGCCATTGCAAATACCAGCATGATCAAAGTGATCATGTCGAGATCCAAACACTTTCTTTCGGTGAACGTTGAAGTCGATAAGTGCCTAAGAACTCTCTTCGATCATCCAGAAAGAAGAGACCGCATCCAGACTAAAAAAAAAAATTAAAAAATTTTTTCTTCAAAATTCAAAAAAATTATTTAAATGACCTGAGGACACGAGACCCGAATACTCACGCTCTAGGAAAAAGGAGCAACGTGACGCTCTAAGAAGACAAGCCTCAGATAACAAAGTAGTAAGCAAAACAACAATTGTACGCAAAAATGCAGAGGGAAAAGAAAGCGCGCACGCACTTCCAACTATCCCACTAGAAAGCATACATTCTGCTTTTCTGAGGGAAGAAAAAAAAATTTGAAACAATAAAGAAAAATTTAGTTTTCGGAAAAAATCTAAAAAAAAAATTTTATTCATACAAATAAAGTTAGTAAACCGTTAATTCCAACTTTCCTTCCTTCAAAAAAAGAGGTATTATTCAAAGCGTAACTATATAAAAAAAATATTTCATAAGATCGTTACTTTCTTCTCAAGACCGAGAGAATTAGCAGATAAAGGAAGTACAACAAGCCTTTAAATACTAAGGGTCGACTGTTGAACAAACATGAAACGTCAAAAATATCACGTCGAAGACAATGCTAGATAAGACACTTAACTGGTTTATATCACAGGGTAGCAAAAAATTAACAGTTCTGTCAACCGCGTAAACAATTCGATTGTAAATAGGAAAAAGGTATAAAAATAGCGCAAATTACACATTGGTCCGAACGGATCGGTATTCGAGGAAAGTAATTAAATATATTATCAAGCAGGGAAAAAAAAACCCAAACGCGAGGAAAAGTTAACTAAAATAGGCACCACCGAACTGTGACAGAAAAAATAACACTAAACAACGTGAACAGAGCACGTCATGTGAACCCTTTATAAAATAGATAAGGAGGGGGAACACCGTAACCTCCAAAACAATAAACTAGAAGCGTTGAAAAAACTTAGCGATTGCCCGGGACAACTGACTTTCACTGCTCGACTACAAATCGGACCCAAAAACCCCCGCGAGAAAAGAACAGGAAGATCGGTTCCAACCGCATACGCGCAACGCACAACGAAGGAGAGGGAAGCTCAACGCGAGCTCCAACATCGGTTACCCAAAAGAAAACAGAGCACCAAAAAAACATAAAGACAAGACAAAAGGGGTTAAAAAAAATTACTAATAATTCCGCGGGTTACTAACCCGATAAAAAAATAAACGGTACGTAACAACATCTACACGATAAATCACCATCACCACCCAAAAAGAAAACCCATTGGCAAACAAACATGACATCACAAACCGCACAACGAAGACAAAACTCTATAGTGATTAATAAAAAAATGAATATATTGTAAAAAATTTTTGTGGGGAAAAAACCTGAAATTGGAATAAAAATCCCCCTGTCGCCCCCTACACGGCCAAAAGTATCCATAAAAAATGTGGTTCCGAGGTATCTCTTGCAGCGGCCGAGTCTTCAAAGGGACAAAAGAGACAGACATTGGATTTTAGTAACAGTAGATATAGATATACACATGCCATAAACAAAGTAAATCCTATGTCCAGAAAGTTACTCGCATATATCCAATGATATAAAACACATTCGGGTTTGTCCCGTTTCGGTTATCCTAAACTAACAATTACAATATTGTATTATAATTAAGATAGCTGACATACTTACTTGGCGTATCGAAGTATTGGGTCTTTTCAATTGGAGCAGATCGTCCTTGGTTTTGTAATTCTGTTTCTCCTGCCGAACATTGAAATACCCATTTAGAAGTTCATTAAATTTTGTATATGCTACTAATATAAAGAGATCCAAGATAAAAATTTTAATAAGAATTCTTTAAGTTAGCAATTTAGATAACTGAAATATTTAGATCTATAGTTACATCTGAAATACTTAGAACATTTACTTATATATGAGAATTGGACATGCAATAAATTTTTGGATTCAGAATATACAGTTCTATAACTTAGTAATTTAGATAACGAAATAATCAGATCTAATAAGATTCTTTTACTTTAGTATTGGGTGTTGGACAAGCCTTAAGATTTGGATTCAGCCAATGCACAATGTAGTTTGCTCAGACAAGGAGACTCAGGATACTTGGACTCACTGGTTTTCGTCAAAAAAATTCTACAAGTAGATTTAAAAAATCAAACACCCGTGCAAAGCCATTCGTTGCACTTCGAAAAAAATTCACAGTGTTTGTTAACATTTACTGCACTTCTTAATCTGATGGTCCAATAGTAAGACGCTCTAATTCTATTTTGCATGTACAGATTTAAATCCCGTCTTCTATAAAATTTTTGGAAGTGTGAAGGCCTATGTGTTCGTTTTCCAAACTCAAAATATTTTTCCTAATATAGAATTAAAAATTCATGATTCGTAAATTTAGGTTGAAATTTCGAAAATAAAATTTCGTCTATCTTTATTTATGTACTAGAAGAGGTACCCGGCGTTGCCCGGGATAATTACACTTGCACAAACTTTTCCTTTCATTGTTAGTCATGAGATATATATTGTTGGTTCATGCAGTGTGTTTGTGAATTGCGTGCTGATACCATTGTTGATACCTATTGTTGTACCAACTTTGCCTTGCATTGTTGGTCATGAGATATTTCTCATTAATATGCCTTGCCATAACCATGAATATCGATTTTTTATCGATATTTATTATTTTTCCGAAATCTGAGGTAGACAGTGACCTTCCTCATGCTTTAAAGGTCATGTATGCGAAATTTTATCAAGATCGGAATAAAACTGTAGATTTGTATAAAAAACGTACACACAGATCCACACACGCACAGACCCACAGACGCACAGACCCACAAACATCCTTCTTTATATATATAGATAGATATGACCAGTGTACTGCAAATGATCCACGGATACGGCAAACAGCGGTATCGAATAAAATTTTTTCACGAATGTTGCGCAGAAACGGCTCTTTGGAGAAAGGCAATTGCCACGTAGAAAGTTAAAGCCAAATAACGCTTTATCTGAAAAAGGCTTGATTAGAAAAAAACTGTTCCATTTTCAGAGTTTTATGGTCACTTAGAAATTTAGTTAGTATACAATCACTTATTAAAAAATTGTAATTTTCATCAAAGGCACCGTTTCGATTAGAGTTGCTTCTGTCTAACTGCTATGGTCAGTAGCCACATCTGATTTCGATAAATCATCCAAGCTGTGCCTTTTCGTTACTTCTCTCTAGTAATAAGGAAAGGATCAAATATCATGACAGATCAAATATCTGTTTTTCAGTACATGATATTTTCATTCCCAGTACGTTATCTTTTCATTCATGGACTTTTCTTTTTCTTTTATTATTTTATATCTGCTTAAAGGGTTGGAGTAATTTCTGATATAATCTTAGATAAACAGTATATATCAGTTATATCGCGAATTTGGAAAAGTCGCGTTCATTGGCTGGACTCAGTTTCTGTTTAATGTTTTTTTTTTTATTTATCTAGTTAACTGTTTTATACAGGATAAAGGATAAATAATCAGCTGTCTCGTCATGGCGGGGGGGGTGATTTTCCTGGGGATAATTAGGGAAATAAATGGTCGAATGAATAATTAATTATTTAAAAAGGACTGCGCCAGTGGATTATACTTTCCACAAAGTGCTTATAATAATTTTAAAGTTTATCCCATTCACACAAACTAGATTCTTCTCGCTTAAACAGGCCCGGCCCAGTGAGGAGAAAATCAAAGTTCTCGAGGCAGTATTTTAACATATAAAATATAATATATAATATTAAAAATGAAAAAATAAATATCCCTCAGATCCCGTCTATACTTTTGCATGAATCCTTCCAATTCTACTCCCTCTACCAACTCTACCTTCCACATTCCCAGCGACTGGACCCCTCCTCATGACATCAATCCTGAACTTGAAGTTTACATAAAGTCCATACAAAACGACATCCTCTCCGTCACTAAAAATATCAAAAAACCTCTTCCTAACCTCACCAATAACGAATTCCTTTGCATCAAACGCCTTAGCAATAACCCTGATATAACAATTAAACCAGCAGATAAAGGGGGCGCTATTGTTGTCATGAACACCTCTGACTACATTAACGAAGCTAACAGACAACTCTCTGATATTACTTTCTACAAGACACTAACCTCCGATCCTACTGACACGTTCAAAACCAAACTTCAAAATACTCTCTCTCAGCTTGAATCCTCTTCTGAAATTGATAAAAAAACCCGCCTCTTCCTCCTTCCTAAATTCAGTTCTCCTGGTCGCTTCTACCTTCTTCCCAAAATTCATAAGCCTGGCAATCCCGGCCGTCCAATCATCTCTTGTAACAACACACTCTGCGAGCCACTATCTGCTTTTGTCGACCACCATATACGCCACATCCCACCCAGTCTTCCTTCCTATATCAAAGACACTAACGATTTTCTCTCCCACATCCAGCGCCTTAACGACTCTAACTACGATTTCAAGAACGTCTTCCTCTGCACGCTTGATGTCTCTTCCCTCTACACTAACATTCCTCATGATGATGGGGTTAAAGCTGTGTGCAACAGTCTCAATGCTAACAAACCTTTCCATGTTCCTTCTACTGACACTATCTGCCTTCTTCTTCAGACTATCCTCACCTCCAATTTTTTCACTTTTAACAATGAATATTACATCCAGACCAGTGGCACTGCTATGGGCTCCAAAATGGCTCCCAACTATGCAAACATTTTTATGGGGGAGGTGGAAACCAAACTTCTTTCCACGTCTCCCTTGAAGCCGTTGGTCTGGCTGCGATATATTGATGATGTTTTCCTGATCTGGCCACACAACGAAGACTCACTCTTAACTTTTATCACCCATTCCAACTCCATCCATCCCTCTATCAAGTTTTCTCACAATTACTCTATCAGTACAGTTTCTTTTTTGGATGTCTCTATCTCTATCACTAACAGTAAATTGTCTACTAATCTCTATAAGAAGCCCACTGACCAACACCAGTACCTACACTATGACAGCTGCCATCCGCGCCATTGCAAGGATAACATCCCTTTAGGCCAGCTAACTCGCATCCATAGATTATGCACTAATCAGTCCGACAAGGACTTCCATGCTAACGCCCTTACCCACTCCCTTAAAGCAAGAGGTTACCCCAAATCTGTCATACGCGCTTCTATCTATAAACATCGCAATTCTCGTCCTAACAACAACCCCAAACCTTCTCCAGCCATGACAACACCTACATTAGTTCTTCCTTATCATCCAACCCTTAATAGTATTAAAAATGTCCTAAGGAAATATCAACATATTATTGACAACTCTCCTCTTCTCCACTCCATTCTACCGGAACCACCAAAAGTTTCTTTTAAACGGACTCTTAATTTTAAAGATATTCTGGTCCATGCTGCTATTACCAAACCACGCACTTTCACTAAGGGATGTTCTCCTTGCAATGCTAAGCGTTGTGGCGTTTGTCTTTTTCTTAACCCCGCTACCTCTGTCTCCAGCAGTGCTTCCTCCTTTACTTTCAAGATTAACCAGAACCTGACCTGCACTTCTCACAATTTAATTTACCTGTTACATTGTAAAGTTTGCCAGAAACAGTACCTTGGAGAGACGTCCAATACCATACGCTCCAGATTTGCCGGGCATAAGTTCGATATCCTTAGCAATGCCGACACCCCTGTCGCCAAACACTTTAATTCCCCTGGTCACTCTTTACAGGCCGTCAGCCTTTATATTCTTCGTAGTAACTTCCATAACCAAAAAAGAAAGAAAGCAATTCGAATCTTTTCTCATTTGGAAATTTAATTCCCTCACCCCTAATGGCATTAACCTCAGCAAAGGCACCATTCCCTCATTACCTTTCCCATATTCCTCTTCAAATTCAGCGATTCCCTAATTTGTCGTAGGCTCTCTGGGCCCTTTTCTTTGTCTTTATCTTTTCTCAGTTCTTACGTTCTGTCATATCTTTTACTTCTATGTTCATTTCTTGTCCATTTTTATACTTTTCTTCGTAGTCTCTCTGTATACCTTTATTTTTTGTGACCTTTTTTTGCGATTCTTTTTTACAGGGTGACTAGCGACCGGGAAGAGTCAGGGAATTTTGTAACCATCAGGGAATTCTTTGGTAACTAATGTTAACCTCGATGTTCGATGGTTTTAACATCGAAGTTAGCCTCGATATTCGATGGTTTTAACATCGATGTTAGCCTCGATGTTCGATGGTTTTAACATCGATGTTAACCTCGATGTACGATGCCTTTAATGTTCGATGCTTTTAACGATATTCAGGGAATTTTACGTAATCTTTCTGCTAGCCACCCTATCATTCCTAACCTTTTATATATTTTTTTATAATAATTTTTTATATTAATTTTTTACATTTTCAATTTC
>JAHWFO010055425.1:198407-236309 GCA_023313115.1 Rhysida immarginata | reverse complement strand
TTCTGCCTCATTGAAATTTCCAATAATTTTATTTGCCTCTAAATTAACGTTTCCCCAGAATAATTCAATAAATGAATAGGAATGGTATCATTTTGCAAAACCTTAACCAATACCTTAGCTGCTAACAACCCTGGATTAGAAAAATCCTTTGGATCAAGTACCCCGATATGATTTTTAAGCGCTGTACTCGCCAATTGACCTTCACAAATAATTTCAGAATGCGGAGGAATGGATATTTTATGCTTACATTTAAACCAAACAGTCTCCAAAATTTCTATGATATTAGAGACTTCAGTTGAGTCACTTTGATTTCTCGACTTTGGCGTTTTTCCCATAAAGAAAATATTATTTTTTGGCATGTAAACCATTGCTTTGATAATCAATAACAAAACCATATCTCCTTAAAGAATCTCTTCCCAATATAGCTTGACAAGGTATATCTTCATTGGCTTTCCAAATGTGATATTTTAACAAAATGTATCTTTTTGTATCAAATTTAAATTTAATTACATATATGCTATCAGTAGGGAAATTGTGTCCTGTATTACTAACCTAATTTATAGCGGGTTCTTTAACCTTGGTAACTTTATACCCTAACTTAATTATTTTTTGTAACATATCTTCATCCAATAGCGTTATTTTATGTTCAGGAAAACTCTATAATATTGTATTATTAAATGTTAATTAAAAAAAGTCCACGTGATTTTCATTGTCTGCAGATAGTTGTCCCTCGCGAATAATTTTTGTGATCACGAGAATGTGTGTCCCACTATTGTTGATGTTCTTTCCAAGGTTACTGTTTTTTTTATTTCAGATAAACCACTCCCAGCTTCTGGTTTGACCAGTCGTCCCCCTTCTGGTCCTCCATGTCCTTCCTAGCCTGCAGCATGGTGTTCCATTTCTTGTTTTCATTCCAATGCTCCGCAAATTACTCCTACCCAGCCATTCGATGTTTAGTTTCTTATTAAATTTCTGACTTTCTTGCAGCAGCCATGATTCTTTGCCGAGCAGCATTGTTTTGCGGATTTACCCATAAGCTGATAATGAAATTTTTATGCTATTTCCACAATAACGTGCATAAGGGACACCATGCTGAACATTTTCAATCTTATTTCCTATTTATAAATATATATATATTTTTTGCAGTCTTTCTTTAGACATTAAATGGGAATTTGAAATTTCTTTTACTTATTCTTTTTAAGGAATTGGTCTGTCTCAATTCTTTTTATATTTAATCTCAATTCACTCAATGTAGTGATTAATATTTCTCGTTACAGTGTTTTGCTGTATTTAACGTACATTTAAATATTTCTTTATTTTATTCTGAGAAATATTTTTTTTTGTAATTGAGATCGCAATGCGTATTCCTCAATTAAATCATATTGTTTAGAACATTCTTTTGTACAGAATTTTGTTTTTATAAATAAAAATCACAATTATTTAAACCAAAATAAAAGTCTTTTAACGAGCCACGTTTATCTTAAGTTTTGGGGTTCTTTTTTAAAGTAATACCCATTAAATTCTATTTATTTTCTTCCCCCTCTGAGCATATGGCAGCACAGGTTCGAGATTTCTTTCTTTTTTTTAATACAATATGGAGGAATCATGCTGTGAAGAGGGTCATTCTCTCCCTATGCCAACAAGTGCCAATTATATTCAATAGATGTATCAAGTTTTAACCTTTCTCGAAACCAAAGGGCTACCCAAATATGTCTAAGGAAAGATCTCTCCCTACAGAAGCATCAGCCAGCTCATCATGCGCCTTGATTGGGCAAGAGTACGGCATTACCTCCTGAGTATGGTGAGTGATGATATTGTCATCATGCTTCAAAATGACAATACCTACACATTGTGGGAAGCAATTAAGCATCGATATGGAAGCACGGATTCAGTGACACAGGCTGAAGTAATGCGGCGTCTGTCAGCCTTGCATTTTTTAGACGCTGATGATCCAAATGCCTATGTAGCAAGAGCGCTACAAATCCGTGCTCAGGCTGAAGCAATGTCCCTGGTTCTGGATGATAAAATTTTGATTGACCATATGGTCGCAGGTCAACCCTAAACTTATACTCCATTGAGACTTGCGGTCCAATCAAATCCATTAATGTCAATTGGAACCTTCCTCAGTCAACTAAATGTGGTTTTTAAGGACCACATCACACTAAATTCCTCAATAGGTGTAGCCTTGTGTGCCACCTCTGTTCCTTCCCCGTGTCCACGTCCAAATGCTCGTCGAACAAATGACATAACATGCCATAATTGTGGAGGCCGAGAACACGTAAAAACAAGTTGTCTGTCTAAAATTTATCCCACTACTGCAGGTCCTGCTACTTCACACACCGCGATACCCTTTCGTTCGCCGGATCCTGCATCAACAAAGAACATGCCTTGTGCATCAGCTTCGCGTCCTAAGCCTAAGCCTCGCAAATCGGGTACAAAAAGACAAAGCAAGAAACCTGCAGCCACCTGTGTTGGTGTTCCAAACAAGGATTGGATAGTTGACACGGGCAGCTCATTTCACATAATTAAAGAAAAACAGTTCTTTGATTCTTTTCAAAGCTGTCATAAGCGGATACATACTGCAGACCCTAAGAAAACGATTGCTGCCATCGGTACTGGTGCAGCAAGCATGTTATTAGATTCAGGAACAGTTTTAAAACTCCATGTCGCGCATTTTGCCCCAAACACGCGCCTTAATCTTGTCTCCATGAGTCAATTATCAAAGTGGGTTACAGTCTTCTTTGCATTCAATTAGTGCAAGTTTTTACTAGCATGTGCCATTCGTTTCTTTCCTAAGGTATTTCCAGAATTCACAAGAAAATCTGATTCATCATCTGTTTCTCTGGTATTTCCAATTCACATGGAACCCGCTGTCTATGAAGAACCACAGCCTGATGAACCACCTATCATTCCAAGCGTACCACCAATCTCACCCACTTTAACATTAGATGAGACAAAAATGCACCTGCTGATACTGAGGACATGCTAGTGGTCACACCTCCATCAGAAACCACATCGATGGAAAATGCTCCAGTTTGTTCATCTAAATCACCAGGGAATCAACCACCTGTTGAAGTCCCACAACCGGTATTATGACGTTCACAAAGATTAAAAGAGAAGGTAGAAAAAAACGTGCCACCTTATGTCATCCTGACTTTATTGACTCCGACTTGCTAATCACTCAGCCAATCATACCCCAGTCTTATGAAGAAGCACTCGCTTCTCCCTAACATCATCAATGAGAGGAGGCCATGCAAGATGAATAGAATTCACTCATGCTTCATCATGTCTGGTATTTAGAGCTTCCACCACCAAATGTCAAATTATTAAAGAGCAAATGGATCTACCACATCAAATACAATCCTGATGGTTTGGTGTCCAGATTCAAGGCAAGGTTGGGGGCTATCGGATTGTCACAAGTCTACGGGAGCCAGTATGGGTTAACTTTTTCACCTGTCATCAGAATTAAATCCTTCCGCTTACTGTTTGCCAAAGTTGCAAATACAGGGATGTCACTGCACTAGTATGACATCAAATGTGCATATTATCACGCACCGATACACCACACAATATATCTATCGCCACCCAAAAGATTATCACCGCCAGTTAATCACGTCTGCAAAATGTGTAAATCACTTTACGGCCTCAAACAAAGTGGAATATGCTGGTACGTAAAATTGTGTCATCTTCTTACACCATTAAAAGTCACTCCATCCAGAGCAGACGATTGTTTTTTTCTACTACACCAATGCTGGGTGCACCATTCTTTTAACAGTGTATGTGGATGATATTGTCACAGCAACAACAAATGTCTCCATCCTAACCTCCATCATGGACAAAGTGAAACAACAAATCGACCTCGTGGAGTTAGGAGTGGTAAGCATCTGCTAAATATAAATGTGTCACAAGTCAATGGTTCAAGTCAACTGTCACAGGCATATTATATCAAGCAAATCCTGCATGATTATGGCCTTCAAGACATCAAACCAAAAACCATGCCACTAAGCCCTCATATGAACCTTGATGATACTGCGGATTCACAACCGGTCGATTCTACCAATTACCAATCTCTTCTTGGTTCCTTAATGTATGTAATGACTTGTATGTGGCTGGTTATAGCTTTTGCAATTACTAGGCTGTCGACATATGCCAAATAGCCTACACATTTGCACATGACTGCTCTTAAGGGCATCGCTTCTTATATTAAACACACATGCGACCATCACTCGTTTTTACCCCATCTACGGGTCCTTTGTGCTCATTCGATGATGCTAGCTTGTGTGTCAACCCACAAAGTAAAGGATACTCTGGAGTTTTGATCAAAATGGGGAAAAATACCATAACCTGGTCATCTAAGAAGCAACATTTAGTCGCCCTGAACAGCTGCGAAACCGAAATAATCGCTATAAAAGAATGCATGAAATCACTGAAATGAGTTTGGGACCTAATAACCGAGTTAGGACAAGGGGAGTTTATTTCTTTCACCACAATCATTTATACTGACTCAACATCTGCCATAGCATATCTGGGAGCATTAGAATCGAAGAGTAGGACAAGACATCTTGAGATTGCATAATTTCATCGTGTGAAAACTTAATCTTCAGAATGTGATTTTTACCTACTGTTCTTCCCTCGACATGCTGGCAGACACACTAACTAAACCTTTATCTGTCCCTGCTTTATGCAGATTCCTGGATTTTTTATCATTATCAGAGCAGGATAAGTAATTATTTATAATAAATTACTTAACTCATTGATTTACTGGCCTACTCGAGAGTATTTACAAAGTTTATCTTGTTCCTCTAAATTTCATAATTGCAGAGTTATTTACTTCGCGAGTTGAGAGGGGTTCTAAACGCAATAGTTTTTGTTAAATGACTTTTGCTTGAAAATCACAAAAGGATATCTTTTGGGCTTGTTCTTTCCTTACGTGAAGGCAGTACCACATTATTTTTTTACTACATGATATGTTTTTTTTTTTTTACATTTATCAACGTATTGTATGTTAAATATACATTTTAATTATGGTATACCAAAGTGCAAAATATACTTTTTTGTCTTCTTTTGCTAAAAAAGCAAAACATACTGTGTGTGCACACAAAAATGAAAAAAAATAATCAAGGAATAAATGTTTAATTGTTTATTGTAACTTAGACATTTTTCTTTTGAATCTGTATATGTAACGTCAGTACCTAAACTTCTATCTGTTAAATAACCGTCATTTTTTTTTGTGCTCAAGAAAATTACAGGGGGCTTTGTTTAATAAAACTCAGATTTTTTATGTATAAATAGATATAATTTTATTTGTAACTATTTATACTATTTTTTCTATTCTTTAAGTTGTTTTTACTGTTTTGCAAACAGTGATTGTTGAGTATATATTGTTTTAATATATGTTAATTAAAACATCTCCATGTGATTATCACTGTGTGCAGCTAGTTGTTCCTCGCGAATGATTTCCGTGATCACAAGGATGTGTGTCCCACTGTTGTTGACCTTCTTTCCGTGGTTACTGTTTGTTTTTTTTTATTTCAGACAGACTACTCCCAGCTTCTGGCTTCACCAGTCATCCCTCCATCTGGTCCTCCATGTCCTTCCTAGCCTGCAGCATGGCGTTCAACTTCCATTTATCATTTTCATTCCAATGGTCTGCAAATTACTCCTACCCTGCCGTTCGATGTTTAGTTTCCTTTTGAATTTCTCACTTTCTCACAGCAGTCATAATTCTATACCGAGCAGCATTGTTTTGCGGGTTTACCCATAAGGTAATAATGAAATTTTTTTATTGCTATTTCAACAATAACGTGCATAAGGGACACCATGCTGAACATTTTCAATCTTATTTCCCATTTATAAATATATATTATTTTGCAGCCTTTCTTTAGACATTAAATGGGAATTTGAAATTTCTTTTACTTATTCTTTTTAAGGAATTGGTCTGTCTCAATTCTTTTTATATTTAATCTCAATTCACTCAATGTAGTGATTAATATTTCTCGTTACAGTGTTTTGCTGTATTTAACGTACATTTAAGTATTTCTTTATTTTATTCAGAGAAATATTTTCTTTTGTAATTGAGATCGCAATGCCTATTCCTCAACTAAATCATATTGTTTAGAGCATTCTTTTGTACAGAATTTTTGTATTTTATAAATAAATATCGCGATTTTTTAAACCAAAATAAGAGTCTTTTAACAAGCCACGTTTACTCTTAAATTTTGGGGTTCTTTCTTTTAAAGTACCACCCATTAAATACTATTTATTTTGCTTCCCCCTCTGAACACTTTGGCTCCGCTATCCACTAAGAAATTAACATTGATTTCTCCTAATTTGCCTTTAACTATCAATTCTTCAGGTTCTGCTGAAATGTGTGCCAATGGGAGGGCTTCCGCATCGCTTACTGTTCTCTTTCCTCTCCGGCTTGGCTGCTCGCACGTTTTTTGGCTGAGCCACTTGTTCCTTTCTTTCGCGCTCATTAGCTTATTGTTCTCGAATATTGTTTCTATTGTTTCTACGCATTCTTTCACGGCAATATCTAATTGTACGACCCTGTTTATGGCAGTAGTAACACTCATAATTGTTTACAGGAGGTCTACGGCAATCTTTAGCTAAATGTCCACGCAAATTACAGCGGTAACAGCTATGCTTTTCTCATGCTCGATTTTCCCCTGTCCCTCGGTTGGTGTCTGGAGCCTTTCTCGGACTGGGTGGCTGCTTCTGTCCGGCGGGACGGCCACGTTCGTTCGGCCTACCGGCATTCCTCGGACACGCTCTAGGCTTATTTCCTTTATCTTTCTCATGCAATCCTTCCTCGATATGCCTACTATTTCTTTCTTCGGTTTCTGAGCTCAGAGTAATGACTACTTCTCTTTTTGTTTCCTTTCCTACAGCATTTAACGCATAATCCTCTGATCCCCATCAATTTATATTCTCTTCCTCCTCTTCAGCCTGTTCTATTGCCTGTTTCAACGTTGCTGGTTTCTTAAACATAACACTCTTCTCATTGGTGGTAATAACCCTTCAACGAAACTTTCTTTATTCTATGTTAAAATCTCTTGAGCATAGGCGCTCTTTATTTCTGCCTGTTCTATTTCTCCTTCTACTTCTCACTTCGTTTTATTTCCTAGGCTCTGTAAACGCGTTGCCTCGTGACGTACTGATTCTTTCCCACCTTATCTACATTCTATGAACAATCTTTCACTTTTTCCTTTTGGCTCTTTTCCAAATCTTTCCTTTAATGCCTCTCATAATGCCTCATAAGTGTTTACTGTTCTCATCTCCCCGTCTTCTCTCTAAATATTGAATTTAGCAGCAGGTGTCCAATTCATGACCGTGCTCACCTCATCAATTTTGAGGTAAAAAAGTTTCGGGATCCGTAGATCCATCATATTGTTTGATCTCACTAGCAAACGCAAATGACTGTCGCGGGGGGGCTTGCATTGGAAGTGGCGGAGAAGCTGGTACTCTTAGTAATAACTGACCCTGTTTTTGTAGCATGTTTAAAATTTAGAATTTATGGTGAAATATTCTCTTATCTGCCTGAGCAATCTAGATTTAAGCACCTTGTTTCCCGTCCTTGGGCTCAATTGATAATTTTACTTAATTCTACTTAAATTTATCTTAGGAATACTTAATTTATGCAATTATGTAATTTAAGCTTACGCAAATGACTCTTTTGAATATTCCAATGAGTTTATATTTTAATAAATTTTTGCCAATCTTAAAATATCAAATAAAGCAAGTATTTTTATGCTACCTTATTTTGTTGCACTCTTTTTATAAAGAAATGACGCTACAATATCCTGTCGACTGTGCCATTTTTGTGGGGATAATTATGGAAATAAGTGTTCGAATGAATAATTAATTATTTATAAAGGACTGCGCCAGTGGATTATACTTTCCACAAAGTGTTTATGATAATTTGAAAGTTTATCCCATTCACACTAACTAGATTCGTAATGCTTAAACAGGCCCGGCCGAGTACGGAAAAAATCAAAGTACTCGAGGCAGTGTTTTAACATATAAAATAGAATATTTATTTGGAACATTCAACAATAGTATAAAACAGAATTTGAGGTTATAAGAAATAATATTTAATCAATGATGTGTAAACCAATGTATCAATTGGATATCAATTTAAAGAATAAAATCATTAGAATTATTCAATTTGTAAAAGGAAAGACTTTATATTTAATTGTGTTGTGTATATTCAGGTGCCACCTGCTCTCACATACCATATAAGTTATATCATACGGGCTCAGAGTGTTGAATTATAAGATCCTTTACCCATAACCCTCCTGGGGTCATCTTTTGTGCACTAACTACTAACTTACTTCATTGTTGGGGGAATTCAGAAGGATACACGTTGTTTTGGGGTGTGCATGAAGGACTCACTCTCTCTCTCTCTCTCTCTCTCTCTCTCTCTCTCTCTCTCCTTAACAGTAGATGATCCATAAGATATTGTAAATATATAATGTATCCATTATTAATTAATCATGCTAATAAAGTTGTTAAAAAAAACTAATGATTGGTAGCAGAGCGTGGTTTGATTGTGCTGAAAAGCAATGGAAGAAACATTTATTCAACAATGAATCCAACACGTGGTGACTCGAGAAGTGTGACGGACTAATCGCCGATCAAGCTAAACTCGACGACTGTAAACAGATTAACTGCTGCTTACACACAAGGTGGACGAACCCTTGGAAAGACTAACAGCCCTGAAAAAAGGGACTGGAGACGTAAGAAAACAACGAGACGATAGCGACCAATACTGACACAACATGGCCAGCCACACAAAGGCAAGATGGCGTCAGAACTCAGGACCACCACATCGAGGATAGAGCCCTTGACCAGAGACAACTATCCAAGGTGGCGTTTCAAGGTAGGAACATTGTTAAAAGCAAGTGGTCTCAATAAATATGTTATCGAGGTGAAACAACTCGCTGAGAGTGTGGGTGCGGATAAAATTTCTACTTGGGAAAGGCAAAATTACGATGCTCATGAGATTATCGTGTTATCACTATCCCAATCGCAAGCCAGTTTGTATACTAGAGAGGAAAATGCAAAATTATTATGGTTAAAATTAAAGGAGAAACATGCGGGAAACGTAGAAGATCAATAAATTAATGCAGCACTTGAAGTTAGACAAACTTAGATGAATCAAGGGGAAACCATGAAAAACTATATAAATAGGGTTTTAAGCATGCATGAATAGGTGAAAATATAAGCTAATGCCAGATAGGCCATATCCTTATTAATGGGCAACCCCAAAAATACTTGTCAGCACAGCATTAAGAAATTATAGAGGTTCGGCTTTGTCAGATTTAATACAAAGGCTAATCGAACAAGAAAAAATTTTAAATAATCAAAATGGGTCCAATTCTATAGAAAATGCGTTTAAAGTCCACAGAGGTAGGGATAAAAGAGATACGCGCACCTGTTATATCTGCAAAGGAGCCAGCCATATTTCAAAAAATTGTTATTTCTTGAACAAAGAAGGTGATGACAAAAATTCAAAAAACTTTAATAGATCATATAAAAATTCTCATAGAGATGGTAAAAATAATGGTAGAGATAGTTTTAAAAGCGGTACTAATCAACAACAAGCCAAAACGGCTACCGCAGGTTCATACAAATATCAGCACATGGCGCTTTGTGTGGCCGAAAGGCTTAACATCCCTAGGAACAAAGAGACTGCTAATGCTATGGAGGGTGACACTAATTTTTCCGCTGGGTTGGAAATGCAATGGATGCTAGATAGTGGATGCACAACCCATCTTACAAACAATAGAGAATGCATTACTAATCTTAAATCTGAGAATGGATTTGTTAGTGTAACTGAAGAAGGTAGAGACATTTCTATCGAGGGTAGGGTGATAATAAGTTTCTAACTACCACGAGTGACGGTGTCAAACATCCCCTAACCATTACAGATGCTAAATATGTTCCTAAGTTGGAAACTAATCTCCTTTCAAATAACGAAATTGTAGGCCATGGAAAAACTGTCATATTTAATGAGAATAAAGCAGAAATAATTGATAATAAGAGTGGGATGATAATTGCTGAGGGGAATAGAGAAAATAACATGTTCGTATTAAAAGGTGAATTTGGAATTCTTATTTAGAATAACTTATTTAGAATCTTTTAAAATCCCAATTTAAATTATGGTCCTAATGGAAGCATGGATAAATCTTCCAAATTATGCACGTCTTTTTCTGGAGGGATATGATAAATACCAGATTGCTTCACGTTTAAATAAGGCTAGTGGAATAGTTATATTTATTCATAAAAGTATCCATATTACTGAAATACATCTAATTTACCTACATAGAATTGATATTTTAATTTATAAATGCTCTCTTGAAGAAGTAAATGATGAATTTTACATTTTCGCTTTGAATCGTTCAAATCAAGTGAGTTTGGAGAATTTTATTGAAAATCTTTGGAAAGAACTGGAAATGTTTGGAATGATAAAGTTATACTTCCTGGAGACATTATTATTGATTTATTGAATGCTGAGTTTAATGATATCATACAAAAATATATTGATGCATTGGTAAAGGGATCTTTAGTTTCTTTAATAAATTCTCCAACCCGTATAATGGAGACAAAAAAATCTTGTATAGATCATTTATTTACTTCAAAAAATATTTCTCATTTAGTAGATTCATATATTATTGATAGTGATATAACCGATCACTGCATGATACACATTTGTTATAACTATAATGAAGAAAAAAATCTTAAACTTAGTATAAATTCAAAGAAACAGGTTTTGAATTTAAAAAGATTGAATTATAACGTTCAATGATTGATTGGAACAGCCTTCAGACAATCGAAGGTTTGCAAAATAAATATCTATATTTTAATAAAGTTCTGCAAAAAATAAAAAATAATTCTACAAAAGAATTGAAGATTACATCTAAATATAAAAAAAGGAAACCTTGGTTTACAGATGATTTAATGAAAAAAATAAGAAAAAGAAACAAACTTGGATCTCGATATTTAAAAAATAGATAGAAAACCCTTTTATTTAATAAATATAAACGACTTCGTAATGATGTGATTAAGCTTATAAGGCAGACCAAATTTGATTATTACAAGGCTGGAGTAAGCAATACTAAAACTTATAGAGAAAAATGGAATATCATAAATGAGATTGCAGTTAGGAAAAGAAAAGAAGCAAAAATCCCTCATGAATTAAAAGGCCAAATAAATAAATGTAATATAGGTTTGATAAACATGTGTCAAGTTTATGAGGATAATAGAGATAAAAATTTCAGTTTACGAGATGTAAATGTATTGGAATCTTTTTTTCTGTATCCAGTAACTGAAAATGTAATTAAAGTATGTATCAGTAATATGTCAAAATATTCCTCACCTGGTTTTGATAAGATTACTACTAAGATATTATGTAGAAATGTTAATAACCTTTCAAAACCTTTAGCTCATTTAATAAATACCTCATTTATACTGGGAGAATTTCCTGAACCCTTAAAAACAGCAATTGTTGTTCCAATTTATAAAGGAAGGGATAAAAAAACATTGCCAATTATAGACCTATATCTGTACTCTCAAATATATCTAAAATTTTTGAACAAATGGTTAAAAAACGTTTGTTGAATTTCTTACAAAACATGGTATTATTTCATGCAAGCAATACGGCTTTCAAAAAAGTAAAAGCACTGAAATGGCAGTTCATAATTTGTTTTCATTAATAACGAACTCACTTGATAATTATTTCAGTCCTGTTTCAATTTTTCTTGACCTAAAAAAAGCATTTGATTCTGTTAATCAAAATAAATTGCTTAGAAAGGTGCAACATTATGGAATTAGGGGTCTCGCTCATGCTTGGTTTTCCTCTCACTTATTGCATCGACAACAAATTTTAAAGATTGAAAATGAATATAGTACTTCTGCAAAGATTGAAATTGGTGTCCCTCAAGGAACGGTTTTGGGTCCTATTTTGTTTTTTTTTTATATATAAATGATAATTTTAACCGAAATTGGAATGGCCATTTACAAGGTTATGCTGATGACTTGGTCTTGACTTACACAAGAGATGATTTTATAAATTATAAAGAGGCAGAAATTGATATTTTAAATATAAATAAGTGGTTAAATGAAAATGGAATGCAATTAAATGTACAGAAAACTGTTTATATTAGATATAGGCTATATCCAAATAATAACTTTATCAAAAATATTAAATGCCATACTCATGATTGCATTAATATTAAAAATTGTACATGTCCTAGTATAAGACAAGTTACCAGTTACAAATATCTTGGTGTCATTATTGATAACAAACTAAATTAAAGCCAGCATATTATTAATCTTTTTCAACGACTTAAATCCATTACAGTTACAATTAGAACGCTGCATGCAATTCTTAATCATTCTATGATTAAAAATATATACATGGCTTTATTTCAATCCGTTTTACAGTATATGATTGTTATATGAGGAGGAACTTATACAACCTATTTAAAACCACTTAGAGCCTTACAAAAATCTACTGTTACCAATTTCCAAAAAACTCCAAATCCAGAAATTTTAGATTTACAAAAATTAAACCTAAAATTTTAGGAAGATATTCACAAAAATTTTATTATGAAAATAAACCAAAATACAGAACTATTCAATACGCATTATGAAACGCACAACAATGCATTGACATCCCAAGAGTGAAACATTCCTTCGCTTGTCATCAAATAGATTATATGAGTATCCGTATGTACAATTTTATGCCAAATGATATTACTTACTTACTTTTCAAACCCGCTTATCCGTTAGGGTCGCGGGGGCAGCAGCCCTATGGAGGATCTCCAGCGATCGTGATCTTCCGCCATCAGGCGCATGTCCTCGCTGGTAATATCCAAGCGACTCGAACCCAGATTCTCCATGTAGTCTAGCCACCTGGTTCTAGGCCGACCCCTTGGTCTCTTACTCACCGGCTTGGAAAATAACAACTGCCTAGGAAGACTAGTTTGCGGCATCCGTATCACGTGGCCATACCAGCGCAACTGAGATCTCTCAATGCGGAGAAGTAGCGGCTCAACACCTAAAGATTCCCTTATTGTGCTGCTGTACACTCTATCTAGTAGGGTAACACCTGCCACACATCTCAGGAATCTCATTTCGGCCGCTTGTACCCGCGATCGCACTCTTTCGGTCATTACCCAAGCCTCATGACCATAGGTGAGAATGGGGACAAAAATAGATTTGAAGACGGAGAGCTTGGCTTTGTTACCCAGCTCTCGTTTCGTTACCACGGATCGCCACAGTTCACGTCTGACACAGCTTGCTGCACCGATCCGAGCATCCAATTCTTTCTCCTGCCGTCCATCACTCGTGAATGCAATCCCGAGATACTTGAACTTCTCCACCTGTCTCAATGAGGCTCCCCTAACATGGAGAGCGCACTGAGCAGGCTGTCTTGAAAGAACCAGAACTTCGGTTTTAGCCACACTGATCTTCATCCCAGCTTCTTCACATTTGGCTGCAAACCGGTCTAGTGCATGCTGAAGGTTCGTGCAAGAAGACCCAAGCAGGACAAGGTCGTCCGCAAAGAGCAACCTCCCCACCAGGCAGTCGCCCACACAAACACGCTCATCGCCTCGGCTGCCCCTGTCTATCCAGTCCATAAAGATAATGAACAAGATGGGCGACAGTACGCACCCTTGGCGGAGTCCAACACCAACGGTAAACGGTCTTGACTTAATGCCATTTATCCGGACACACATCTCAGGGCTTTCGTACAGAGACATGATAGCAACCAGTAATTGCCCATCCACTCCATACTCTTGCAACACTTACCAGAGCTTCTCCCGAGGAACTCTGTCATATGCTTTTTCGAGGTCCACAAAGCAAGCGTAGACCTCTTTTGCATACTCCCAGGATTTCTCAAAGATTTGCCTTAGAGCAAAGATGTGATCCGTCGTGCTTCGGCCAGGTCGGAAACCACACTGCTCCCCCGACAGTTTGGAGTCGACTATTTCCCGACTTCTCTTCTCCAGACACTTAGCGTACACTTTCCCAGGAATGCTGAGCAAAGAGATGCCTTGATAGTTGTTGCAATCTCTCTGATCTCCCTTTTTGAAGATAGGGATCACAATTCCTGTCTGCCATTGCTTAGGGGCCTGTCCAGATATCCAAGCAACCTGACACACTCGAGTCAGCCACAGGATACCATCCTGATTTAAGGCCTTTAACATCTCGGACCGGATTTCATCATCACCTGCAGCTTTGCCAGTCTTCAGGGACTTAATTGCCCATCTGACTTCTGTTTCAGTGATACTACCGTGACTATTCTCCGCTCCAAGGTGCACCTCGTATGCCTCAGTTGTTGTTGTCACCGGATTAAGAAGAGATGCAAAGTATTCCTTCCACCTATGCAATACGCTCTCCTCCGTTTTCAGAAGCCTCCCATCTGAACTCTTAATAGTTTGTGATGAAAGAGACTTCTTTCCACGGAGGCGGCGCACGGTCTGCCAGAACACCTTGTTTGCCGAACCATAGTCTGCCTCCAATTTCTCCCCGAACTTCTCCCAGGCCTTGGCTTTAGCTGTTGATACTGTCTTTGCTGCTGCTTTTCGCGCCTCAGTGTACCGCACTCGACTCGAAGTTGACTTATTTGCAAGCCATAGCAAATAGGCTTCCTTCTTTGCCTTGACAGCTTCTTGGACTTCACCGTTCCACCATGCAGTCCTTTTCTCACCGCCCTGCGCCACACTCAGCCGCTTACGACCACAGCACAAAGCAGCCGAAGTAATCACAGCAGTTTTAAGCGACTGCCACTCCTCTTCAACAGTACCACGATCACTGGGTAGTTCTTTGAAACTTGAAGATATGCTATCTGCAAAGGTCTTCCTCACAGTTTGTCTGAACCTAGTATTTCGCTTGCTTGGCATGGATTCAGAGAACCGCAAAGTGCAGACAACAAGGTGGTGATCAGTTGATAGTTCTGCCCCTCTTCTCACACGAGTATCCAACACTGATCGGAATAAGTCAGCTGAAACAATTACAAAATCAATCAGTGACTTCTGGTCCTTGGCATCCCTGCACCGGTATGCTTATGAACATCCCTGTGCTGGATGAAGGTGTTTGTGATGGAAAGTCCATTGTTGCAACAGAGACCCAACAGGCACCTCCCATTCACATTTAAATCGGGGTCACTATTCCTCCCAATCACGCCCCTCCACGTTTGGTCATCAGCCCCTACGTGTGCATTGAAGTCGCCCATCAGGATGACAGAATCTGCACTCCCTCTCCTGCTAAGAGCAGCATCAACTTCATCTAGAAAAAGTGGGTACTCTGTGTCTGCATTCGGAGCATATGCAACGAATAGAGAGAGAGACCGTTTCCCTATCTAAAGCTTCAGGAGACAAAGTCTTCCACCTAAAGGGGTCCAATCTGCAACATAATCTGCCAGCCTGGGACTTGTGAGTATCCTCACTCCCGCCTGGGCAGTCATGTTAGGGTCGACACCAGAGTAGAAAAGCTTCCACCCTCCTTCTAAGTCCACAGTTTCAGAACCCGGACGTTTCGTAGAGGTAATACCTATGATATCCGGTCGATACCGTTTGGCTTCCTCCACTAACTCTGATTCCTTTCCTGTCATGAAGAATACGTTCCAAGTGCCGATTGACAGCACCCAATCCCGTTGTCGCTTTACCCGTTTCTCCTCCTAGGTAAAGGCATGCGCTGCCTCCGACCGTTTCCCCAAGCGCATAGCGAGTGCACTGGTGGGTCTTCTCGGAGGCATTGCTCCGAGATAACAGCCAGGAGACTGTCGACTATTTTTCGAACGAGAGCCTCTGCCTAACTCCCGAACGTGGGTGACTTTAACCTGCGCCACACCTGATGCAGTATGAATTCTCTCATTTGTCAACATCATTTGCCATTATTAATTAATCATGCTAATAAAATTGTTATAAAATACTAACAAATTGTATTAAACAGATAATTTGTATCTCAGAAATAAATGATGGAGTATCAGAATTGACTTATGATAAGTGTAATAAATGTAATTAGAATACTTTAGGACAGGAATACATTTTGGAAATTTAAACAATTAAATTTATAGATTTAAAAATATTCTTGAGTGACTTGTAAGTCCTAACTCTTTAATAAAAATGATTAAAACATAGAAATATAGAATCAACTATTCTGTGGAACTTGGGATCAAATGATTTATCAGATAAGAAATAATTTCTTATGACTGAACTTAACTTAGATACTCAAATTTCTGGCAATATTATAACTAATGGCAAGACTTAATGTAAGGTAACAAATTGATCAGACTGATTCAACTAAAGCTTAACCCTGCTGCACTACCCATGTTGGGACGATAAGAGAAGCTACTCATACGCCTGTGAGGTGCAATATAGTAACTAATGGATTATTGAAAAACTAATTATTTTTATAAGTTTTTTTTATTATGAATCTATATTTATGTATGTTATCTATAAAAAACACAATATATGAAAATATATTATAATTTTTATTATCATAACTTAAATTATTTAGAACTCTTTAAAAAGCTTAACATTATAACAGTTTTTTTTTTCATAGGAACTTTAAAAAAAATAAACTAAAATTGCACATTTCTTTTTAAAAATTACTTAATTAGGAAATAATCAAGTAGAAAAACGTAAAAAAATAACAATTTAAAATGTTTAAAGGCACTCGGTGCAAACGTCAACTTTATGTTCCCCACATATGGATTTTTGACACACAGCGCAGGTCATTTTGTACATCCTCTTCTTTTTAGAAGTACAGTAAACCAATATCTTCTTTTTTTCGGTTGTGATGGACCATCATCTACTGCAGAAGTGTCTTCGGAAGGTTTTTTCAAGATACCTTCTATAGTTTCTCGTATATTACGTTTCATAGTGGGTGCTTCTAATCTTTTTTGCATCCATTCAGTTGTCAACTGCGTACTAAGTATTTTCATGAATTGTCTACGACTCAAAGGTTTCTCATTTTTTGTTGACATATTGTGACAAGATATAATATATGAATTCACAAAAGTCATATTCAAAATATTATACAAAATAGCCATGGGCCATCGATTAGTCTTCTTGAGCAAAACAGAGGAAGTCATTTGGTCGAATGTATCAACGCCGCCCTTGGTTTGATTGTAAAACATGATCATTTCCGGTTTCCCCGATTCAGTATTTAAAATCCCTTTCTCGTCACATGAAGATAAAAGGTACACCATTTTAGCTGGCTTTGGTTTGTAGGAAACCAAAGTCAAACATCCATCATAGGCGAACATGGATGTACCAACTGGTCATAGCCGAGTGTTTTTCATCTCTTCGGGGATTTCCCGTTTATTAGACCTAATCGTGCCAACAAGCGTGAGTTTATATGGTTCAGCAAGTAACGATTTCGCCAAGGGTACAGAAGTGAACTAATTATCACACGTTACGTTACGATTAGTGCCATGTATAAGACGGGATAATTCTTTCACGTAATACTCTCCCTGTGATTATCCTTGGGTGTCGGTGGTTTTTCCAATATATGGCAAAGCGTTCACCATATATTTTGTTCCACTGTCACACACCATAGGTATTTTGATGCCATACTTTTTGGGTTTGTTAGGAATATACATCCGGAAGGGGCACCTGCCTCGGAATCCAACTAACTGTTCATCTATTGTTACATAGTTCCCCGGTGTGTAATTTGATTTACACTGCTGTATGAATAACTCCCATATCTTCCTGACTGGAACAAAAGGATCTTCTTGGTGGAGAGTAGTACGTAAAGTCGTGTCATCCATTCTAAGACAACGAGTGAGAAAGTTAAAACGCTCATTGCTCATCACAGCTACGTACCTAGACCCTGAAAAGGTGCTATCAAATAGCTCCGTTGTAGACAGATGGTTATCTTTCATCGCAGCAGTCAGAGTCAGAATGCCGAAATAGGCTCAAATTTCAATTGAGCAAGTTTCACTGCAGGTAGCGTGGGTATTTCCAGCAGGTTGTTTAATGGAAATTTCCACATTCGTCCACTTCACTATCTCATCAATAATGTCTTCCGTGATGAATAAGCTAAAACATAAAACAGGCTCATAGACATGTCTACACTTTCTGGTTGGACATCTTGAAGTGTGTACAATATTGATAGCAGCGGTTCTGCTGCAGCTTCGGCCTTTAGAAGTAGACCAACAGTGTTGGTTCTTCCCTCTCAAGTTTTGACGTGCCGGAACAAGAATATGATGATCAGTACTGGATTGCTCCAAAGTCTCGGAATTTTCTGGAGTAATAGATGGCACAGTTTCTTTGACCCTTAATGCACTCGAATCTTCTGGAATTTCATCTTCTATGTATCCTTCTTCTACATCTTCCTGAGCATCTTCTTCGCTAACATGATCTTCAATTTCAGAGTCTTTTCCCAAAAAGTCAACATCACTATCGTGATCGCTTTCTTCTAGCAAATTGGCTATTACAACATCCGTAAGCCTTCTATTACTTGTCATGACGTTAAAATATCAAATCACACCTATAAAGATGATAAAACTCATTGATATCATCCAAAAATAAAGAAAAACAACTAACTTGTTAATAGCGCAAAAGTTATATAAAAGCTACTCATACGCCTTTGGAGCGCCAGGGGTAGTGATATTAGCAAAACTAACAAACTTACCGCAGTGAAACAGCCGCCCCGCTCAATGTACAACCGACGACTGAGATACCCGAGAATGCCAATGAAATACGGGGCAATGAAAGAGAGAGCGCTATTAATAATGGGCGAGCGCCTTTGCGACGTAGAGTAGTTTTCTAGGGTTAAAGGTGTGGTAGAATTAAATCTTGTAATAACTGAATTGTAACTTGACTTTAATATGTAATTGTCTTTTCCACTAGAATGTTAGGAATGAGAATGCTCTGTTCCCGTCTTTACGTGAATAGGAATTGTAATAAAGAAAAATATGAATAGTATGGCCACTGAGACATTAAATTAGAAATGGGCTTTTTACCATGTCTTCTCAATCTGTCCGCTCTTGGAGGTGGTACTCGCCCTCTGGCTCCGTCGAAACATCTGGAGGGGGTGGACTTCTCTGCAGAAGTGGCTGATAGGCTTCTCTGCTAGGCTCCTTCTTCCATGATGAAATTATGTACCGTTCGGGGCTGACTTTTCTCTTTCAAACTAATATTAACTTTCTTAACTATGAAATTGATGGAGCTGGTTCTCAGCTAGGTGGAGTATACCTAAAAAACCGTGGCATCGAGCTAACTCAAAGAATTTCGTGGTATGAACAGTAATTGAGAAAACTAAACTTAAACAGGAGTTAAAAATATTAATTTAAAATTTCCCCTCTAAATTCATTGTAATTTCAGATAGAGGCCGAATTGGAATATAATAAAAATGTTAGTAGTTGAACCGCATACCCGGTTCTCTTATAACCCAAAACTTCTACTGAAGATTCTTTCCTCTGGAACTACTGAAAAAACAGATCCAATTTCCTTAACCAATCAAATGTTCGAATAGACGCTAGTCAACCAGCAAAAGGTGATTCTTCTACCAATCAAGAACTTGGTAACATTTTTCATTTTGTTGAAAATTCATCACTCACGTGAGAATTAGTCATATCTGGCCATCTTCATCGTTCAAGATTAGCTCTTTGTTCTTAAAAACATCTTACCTCCTACATCCCGTCTCGAATTCGATCCTAACAACTTTTCCAACTCTTCCAATACTCTTGGGTCCTTGAACAAAATTCAACCCAACCCTATTCTATAAGGTGTAAGTTGAATCCTTGATGATCCCCTTGCTTTTGACAGAAATTCTGACACCGTTTAAGGGCTTCTTAAATTCGAGCAGAGAAAAAAAATTTCAAACATTTTTTATTATTTAATTCTTTACTATCTCTGAATTCGTTCTAAATCTTTCAAAAACGCTAAACTCACCATTTAATAAACAATCCTAACCTGAATCAGTTAATGAAATTGCATAAATAACGTTAATAAATTCTAAATTCTAAAATAGGCTAATTACTCATTCTCAAAGTCCTGCACATGTGTCTAATTTCCTACGGTGACCAGATGGGTTGGGAGTGGATTTTTGAGCTTCTGCCAACTTTTTACGACTGCCACAAGGTGGGAGTAGCATCCTAAAACTATTTTATATAGCTGAATAACAAATATAGTACATAAATGTGCACCAAAAGCTACGGAAATACATTTTCTATATCTATATCGGACCATGATCATGTTGCTTTTGGAAAATTGCGCTTGGAAAATACATCAGAGTGCATCTTGACTCCCAAAGTTGGCGAAATAACAGGTCTCAACTCTTTTATTTACTCCAATAATTTCACCTAAAATTCATTGTTTAAAAATAGAAAAAAAAAATTTACTCTGGGCAACAATTGCCCTCCAGTTATCTGCGTTTTGGCTGTAAAATAATCTTCAAACAATGGCTCCCAAGTACATAACTTATTCCTTTCGTTTATTACTTTGTTATATTCACATGCCATAAATAAAATTCTACACCCAAAAATTTACTCGCATATTTTCAATGACATAAAACACTTCCGCAATTGTCTCATTTTGATTATCCTAAACAAACAATTATTATAATTAAAGTAACTGGCTTACTTACTTGGCATATAAAAGCATTGCTGACTATTTGTCTTTTCCATTGGAACAGATCGTCTATGGTTTTGTAAAAGCGTTTGTCCAGAGGTTCCTTAAAAAACCCATTTAGCAGATCATTAAATATTGAATATGGTACTAATACACAGAGTTCCAAGATAAAAACTTTAATAACAATTCTTTAAGTTAGCAATTTAGATAACTGAAATACTTAGATTTAATATTTAGATCTATAGTTAGATCTGATATACTTAGAATATTATACTTATGTATGAGAATTGGATATGCGATATATTTTTAGATTCAGAAAATACAGACTCTTCGTTTTTCTCTTTGTATCATATTGTGCATGACTCTGACAAGGATATCCACATACTTGGATACACCAATTTTGATCAAAAAATATTCTACGAGTAGATTTCACCAAATTTAATACCTATGCAAAGCCATACGTTGCACTTCTTAAAATTTTCTGAAAAAAATTCACAATATTTTATAACGTTGACTGCACTTCTTAATGTGATGGTCTTCCTTAAACATTTTTTTCCTTCCTAAAAATATTGGCCTACCACTAACTAAGAGTGAAGAGCTATGTGTTCGTTTTCCTAACTCAATTTTTTTTTCCTAAAACCGTCCTAAAAACTCAAAATTCGAAAATATATGTTGAAATTTTGAAGAAAGAAAAGATTTCCCTATGTATGTAAGCAATTTTCTACAACAAACTCTTCCAATACGGTAAATAGCAGATCAAATAAAAATTATGCATACGCAGAGGGAACGTTAAAAAGTGCCTTCACATATAGTAAATGTCGATTTTACGGAAAATCTTAATGAGATAATTATTATTTTTCCATATACGAAGAAATAGTTGTAACGTTCTTTCTAGCGATCCCAAAGGAAATTTTCCACATGTACAGACCCTTCTTGTTACGGCAAATTATTTTCTAAATAATTTGTTTTGCTCTGATGAGCTGTTTTGGAATTAAAAACGCACTAACCCCCTAAACTGCACACAGTAAGAAGAAGAGAAATGTTTTTTCTTTAAAAAAAATAATACCTACTTAGAGGTTACGTTAAATTTACCCTTGACGTATATTTCATTTATATGGGGTTAGCCTCTTTAAGGTTTATGAGGCTAAAATTAATGTATGACAAAAGCAAGTATTTCAGTGAAGCAAAAGCAATTAAAAACGTCACGAACGGATTCTTCCCATTGAGATGAATTATTTTTAAAAGAAATTGTATGGCTGCGATGAGAACTATTTTGGAGTAATACATGGTCATTTCCATCATGGCTTTTCTAAAATTGTACTGTAAGATCTCAATTATTTTGGTTAAGTAATACTGTATCATAACAATTTGGAGTTGAATAGAAGGAGTTGAATTCTACCATGAATGTCACACAGAAACGGCGTTTTGAGGAATGCCAGTTACCGTGTAGAAAGTTAGATCCAAATGATATTTTATTCGAAGAAGTCTAGGTGAGAAATAAGGGCTCCATTCTTGGAATTATATGTTCGCTTAGGAATTTATTTAATATTGAGTGACCTTTTTAAAATTTTAATTTTTATCAAAGGCACGTATCCAATTAAGTCGCTTTGGTCTAACCTTTATGGATTCTAGCCACTTCCGATTTCAATAAATCATCTGAGCTGCATTTTCCGTTGCTTTTCCGTTTTAATAAGGAAAAGAAAATTCAGCAACCTGAGATCGGGATCAGATATCGAGACCAATGATATATCTATTTTAATATGTCTTTCCATCTCAGTTCGGGTTGTCATCTCTGATTCCATCCCAGGTCGTGGAAGTTTCTTTCTTTTATTATTTCATTTCTATGTATTAAGTTGAAATAACCTTAGAAAAAATGTGGAGATAGGATATGTCGCGATTCCTTATATCGTGAACTCGGAGAAGTCGTGGTTAGTGGCTGGACCCCGTTTTCGGTTAATGTTTTTTTTGTTTAAATATTTATTGAGTAAATGGTATTATACTAATTTAATACAGTACATAAATGTGCACTTAAAGCTATAAAAGCATTTTTCTTTATCAACATGTGAATGTGATTTCTGTTGTTTTTGGTTTGATGCATCTGGGTGCATGTTGACTCCCAAAATTCACGATGTTACGGGTCTCTACCCTTTTATTTACTCCATTAATCTCACCTAAAATTCGTTGTTTAAGAATGTAAAAAAAATCCCCGAATTTTAGCCAGGACAACCTCTGCTGTCCAGCTGTTTTTGTCTTCGATTATACTCATCAGTAAGATAAGTTTCAAACAATGGATCCCAAGTGGATAATTTTTTCCTTTCGTTTATTATTTTACTAGTTTTAGTACCCAGAAACTCTCGAAGAAAAATATAGCTTTTTCATATTTATGTATGTAGAAAATAAACCATACACTGTATATCCACGCTAAAGACTTGCATTCATTGTTGATTCTGCTTCACTAAACAATCACAAGAGCCTTTATTAAAAAACGATAACATCACAACATTTTAAGGTTGGTAAAAAACCCATTCACCTTCAGGTAAATTGAATTTTAAAAATAAGCTAAAATGGAGAGGGTAAAATAAAAAAAAAATCCTCTCTTAGCGAGCACCTAGAAACAGAGAGAATGAATACCTGCCAAATTTCAAATTTGTAGGCTTCATAGTTATGGAGATGTCATGATGAATGAATGAGTGAGTTCACATTTTAAGCTTTCTCTATTGTATAATAGTATAGATACAGATATACACTGTCATAAATAAAGTAAATGCTATGTCCAGAAAGTTACTCCCATACATCCAATGATATAAAACACATTCAGGTTTGTCCTGTTTCGGTCATCCTAAACTAGCAATTATTATAATTAAGATAGCTGAGATACTTGGCGTATTGAGGTATTGCAGACTTTTTGTCTTTTCTATTGGAACAGATCGTGCTTGGTTTTGTAATTCGCTTTGTCCTGTGGTACCTTGAAATATTCATTTTGAAGATCATTAAGTTTTGGATATGCTACTAGTATAAACAGTTCGAAGATAGAAAATTCATAAAGAATTCTTTACGTTAGTATAATAGTTAACTGAAATATTAAGATCTAAAACGATTAGTTAAGTTATGCATGAGAATTGGACATGCGTCAAGATTTTGGATTCAGCGAATTCAGACTATTCGTTTTTCTCATTGTAACACATCCTGTTTGGCTCTCACAAGAGTACTCCACTTTTTCGGACTCACCGATTTTAAACCAAAAAATCTCACCAAATTAAACACCCACGAAAGGACATTCTTGCACTTCTCAAATTTTTCCGAAAAAAATTCATTAATTTTTAAACATTGACTGCCCTCAAATGGTAAGACCATTTACGGATTTTAATCCCGTCTTCCATAAATATTATTTTCCTACTTGAAGTTATTGGCCTGTCACTCACGAAAAGTTTATTGGCCTTCTTTGTGTTCGTTTTCTGGACTCGAAATTTTTTTTTCAAAAAATTTTCTTAAATATTCATAATTCGAAACTATATATGAGCAATTTTGTACAACTAACTTTCCAATAAGGTAAATTTAAAAATCGAATAGATATTATACGTATATAGAGGGTACCTTGTTACAGCAATTTCTTTTATAAATAACTTGTTAACTCTCATGAGTTGCTTTAGAGTAAAAAAACGCTCTACCCCCCTGAATCTACACACGGAAAGAAAGAGAAAAATCTTTTTTTCTATAAAAATTAATACATACTTAGAGGGTTCCTTAATTATGCTTTGATGTACTTTCCATGAATATGGGTTTTAGATATTAACTAGTATTAATGCCCGTTTTAAAGACGGAAAAAAATTGATTGATTGTTGACTATTTTTTCATAATTTAATAAACTTACAAAACAGTTTTATGCTTCATAATAAAAAATATACTTTCAAAGTCGGTTTGAAAAATGGGGAATATACATTGGGACAAATTTTTTTGTTCAATGAGTGAAAAATTTATTTAAATATCTGCACTGCAAAAAAATTGTTTAAAATTGGTGAGAAATTAAAAAAAATTACTTTTTAAAATTTGGAATTAGAAAATTTTTCGGAGAAAAGTATGACGGAAAGGCGTTGAATTGGTTAAATGAAATTGTTATTACAATGGTACTCTTTTAAAAGGATAGGAAGAAAGCTTCACTTTCTGAATAGGCTATCAATACTCTTGACCTTTCTTCTTATATTACCGTTTTTTCAAAAGCTAGCCAAATACAGAAAACAGATGAAAAACATTGGGATAGGACTCTAGAAACATACAGTGTTGTACAGAATAATAGGAACACCTTTTGATTTAGATGTTTTGTCTAATATCTAAAAAAATACTTCACGAATTATCCTGATACTTCAGAGGTGTAAAGCGCATGTTACACCGAATATATTTCAGCAAAAGATTTGTCCCAACACAAGTAGGAAACCAGTAACATATTGAACAAAAAAATAATGTTTGGGATCACCCTATAAAAAATAATGCTTGAAATGCGTTGTATCTACAGCATATGATTAGTAGGCTTAATATACTTATATGTGTTCACTTTTTGCGGATTTTTTTACCCTTTTTCAAGGGGGAAAAACGAAAATAAAAATTTATTGAGTTCTTTTTCTAGTGAATATTTCTTATACAGGGCGTTTCATAATTGGTGTCCCGTATTTAGGTCCAAATATCGACTCAAGGGTAACAGATTGGGGGAAAATGAATATTGTATATATGGTTTTAATGTCCCCTAATTCAGAATAAAAACATTTCGCGTCCCTGGGAGTGAAGGGGTAAATTTTGAAATTTTTATTTTGTAGGGATAGGGGTTAGACCCCATATGTTATTCAGAAAGTTGTAGAGTATCATGCAAAATGTAGGTTTAGCAAAAAACCTGGTGAAATATCTCATCTCCTGCCCTTTATCGTGATTTAACCCACCCAACTGGCTAAGAACTAAAATTTTTATCCACACATAGTGTTTATTTTCTTTTAAAAGAAAACATTACTTTCTCATTTCCCCAATAGTTTATATAGGATATCATTAATGACTTGGGAGTAACAGAGTTTGTCCCCATTAGTTAACTGAAATCTTACTAATCAGTTTCTGTACTATAACAAATATTTTGATCGTTTTATCCGATTCAGTTAGGAGACTACAACTGCGACCAAAAATTTAATGACTGTTTTTTATTATCGCATATAAAGATTTCGAGACACAAACTCAAACATTTATTATCTATATTTTTATTCGTGTTTACATTCATTATTTCTTGTTGAAAATACAGTTTAGTTTTTTATATAAAACCCTAGGGCTTTAAAATATCTATTAAAATAAAAATATGGCATCTGAACATAAAGGACAACAGTCAAGAGAAACATAAACCAACCGCTTTTTCACAAAGAAATTTAATAAACATGTATGTACCTTGTACATTTAATAAACTGCGGCCTTCTATAAGTATGACTGGAAAAGCGGTTGGTTTATGTCTCCTATTGATAGTCTTCATATCCACGGTCAATAAGGTTTTCACTGTTTTCAAAGGACAACAAATTTCCACAGTAACAACAAAAAACTACAATAACATACAGAGAACTCAGCTTAATTTTTTATAAGGACATATACTGGAAAAAAAAATAAATAACATATTTATTTACATAGGATATCACTCATGCGCCTTTAGGATAAACGTTGGCTAGAATTCATTACTGGTATTCTCCCAATAGATAGCGTCCAGTATTCCTTTTGCGATAATAATTTTCTTCAAAATTCTATTTCCAAGCTTTGTTGTTTTATTTCCAACAATAGTATAGTTACGTTACTGTGGTGGTAAATATCTACACAATAAATCACAATCACCACACCCACAAAGAAAACCCATTGGCAAACAAACATGACATCACAAACCGCACAACAAAAACAAAACTCTATAGAGATTATGGAAAAATGAATTTATTTTAAAAAATTTTTGTGGGGAAAAACTTGAAATTGGAATAAAAATTCCTGTCACCCTTTACACGGCCAAAAGTATCAATAAAAAAGTGGTACTGAGGTATCTGTTGCAGCAGCCGAGTTTATAAAGGGACAAAACAGACAGATATTGGATTTTAGTAACAGTTAATATAGATATACACATGCATAAACAAAGAAAATCCTATGTCCAGAAAGATACTCGCATATATCCAATGATATAAAACACATTCGGGTTTGTCCCGTTTCGGTCATCCTAAACTAACAATTATTATAATTAAGATAGCCGACATACTTACTTGGCGTATAGAAGTATTGCGTCCTTTCAATTGGAGCCGACCATGCTTGGTTTTGTAATTCGCTTTGTCCTATGATACCTTGAAATATCCATTTAGAAGATCATTAAATTTTGGATATGCTATTAGTATAAAGAGTTCAAAGATAGAATTTTCATAAACAATTCTTTACGTTAGTATAATAGTTAAATAAAATACTAAGTTGTAAAAAGAATTGTTTATTTATGCTTCTGGATTGGACCAGCGACAGTATTTCGGATTCAGCAAACTCAGATTATTCGTTTTTCTCATTGTAACCGAAACATTTTTCCGAAAAACAATTCATAAACTTCGTTTGACTGTACTTGTTATTTTCATGGTCAAATTTTAAGACGATTTAATTCAAATTTACATTTATTTTTTTCAATCCAGTCTGCTATAAATATTACTTTTCTTCCTAAAGTTATTGGCCTGTTTACTGGCCTTCTATATGTTCGTTTTCCGGACTCAATTTTTTTTTTCATAAAATTTTCGGAAAAACTCATAATTCGAAATAATATATGAGCAATTTTGTGAAACTAACTCTCCAATGGAGTAAATTTAAAAATCGAATAAAAATTATACATTCATAGAGGGTACCTCAAATTGTGCCTTACCAATCTTTTTTTCTATATATAAAGAAACAGCTGTAACGTTCACTCAAGCGATCGTAACGTAATTAACATGATATGGGCAGAATCTTCTTGTTACAGCAAATATTATTACAGATAACTTGTTAACTCTGATGAGTTGTTTTGTAGTTAAAAACGCATTACCTCTCTCAATTTACACACCAAAAGAAAAAGAAAAATCTTATTTTTAATAAAAATTAAGACATACTTAGAGGGTTCCTTAATTATGCATTGACGTATTTTCCATGTACAAGGCCTGTGAGAAAAGTATCTGACCTTCGGCCGGGAAAAAAAATTACACACCTGGAGCATTGAAAACCTAATCACCCTCAAAGTAGTCTCCTTGGGATTCCACACACTGCTCCTAGAGGTGCCGCCATTGTTAGAAGCATTCCTGAAAACGTCTTTCAGAATGGAGTTTAGCTCGGCTGTCATTGCAGCCATAATGTCCACTTTTGTCTGAAATCGTATTTCTTTCAATGGCATCTTGAGTTTGGGGAACAGCCAAAAGTCGCAGGGGGCCAGGTCAGGAGAGTAAGGAGCCTGTTCTACCACGGGAGTCCGGTTTTTCGCCAAAAAAGTCTGAATCAAGTTTGGTTTTTGAGGCACCAATCGCCTGTTGACCACAACTGCGGTCTCTTGCGCCTCACTGCATAACATAGGCAACACAGGACATCTCTGTAGTACTCTTTGGCGATTGCTTGACCCTGTGGTGCTTACTCGTGGTGTACCACACCGCGAGAGTCAAAGAATACAGTCAGCATCACTTTCACATTGCTGCGCACTTGGCAGGCCTTTTTTGGTCGTGGTGACGAGGAATGCTTCCACTGTGACGACTGATGGTTTCCACCTGGCTGTTGCCCAGTTTCTGGCAAAATTTGGTGCAGTGACGCTGCTCTAGTCGTTCCGTCATTTTCCTTCAAATCAAAAACCGACGAGAGCACATCACACTACCTCCCTCTAATGGTGATTGCCAAAAACTGACGCTATTGAGAGGCAAGAAAAAATTTATGCATACGCACAAAGGTTCAAGGTCGGCTTATGCAAGTGCGCGCGATCCAAATCCATCAGGTTTTCACAAAAAAAATTAGGTCAGATACTGTTCTCACAGGCCTCGTATACAGGTTCAGCCTCTTTTTTAGATATTATTTTTTTTAAATAAACGTCTGGCAAAAACATTTATTTCAGCAACGCAAAAGCAATAAAAACGTCTAGATCTGACTCCTCTCATTGACACGAATTATTTTGGATAGAAATTGTATGGTGGCTGGATTGACAACCATTTTGGAGTAACACCTAGTCAAATCCATAATGGCTTCTCTAATGTTGCACTGCATTACTTCTATTAATATTGTTAAGACATACAGGGTGATTACAAATAAACTTGACACTTTTAAAAATTTAATACATCAAAGCTATTCAGAATATAGCCACACTACATACGGATTCCTAAAGAAAAACTCTTTTAGTTTATTGTGACACAGTCCAATATGCCCCCATGTAGTCGAATTCGTCCCAAACCCGCATTAACATTCTCTATTAATCCCATGTATCGCTAACGTAATGCATTCTTTCAGCTCGTCTAGTTCACGGGGAAAGGGTAGGGTGATGAGCATGTCCTTTACACACCCCCATAAAAAGAAATCACAGCGGTGGATTGGTCGAGCAAACAATAACCTGGAACTTGCAAAGTGGCCACCGCGGAGCCTCGACCCCACATCTTGTGATTTCTTTTTATGGGGATGTGTAAAGGACAAGGTCTTCACCCTACTCCTTCCCCGTGACCTAGACGAGCTGAAAGAACGCATTACGTTAGCGATACATGGGATTGATGGAGACATGTTAATGCGGGTTGGGGACGAATTCGACTACCGCATTGATGTATGCCGTGTCACGACAGGGGGGCATAATGAACATCTTTAACTGTGTCACAATAACCTTCAAGAGTTTTTCTTTATGAATCCATATGTTGTGTGTCTATATTCTGTATAGCTTTGATGTAATAAATTTTTAGAAGTGTAAAGTTTTTTTGTAATCACCCTGTATATTACCATGACAATTTGGGAGATTATTCCTTGAACAGAAGAGCAATTCTTCCATGAATGTCGCGCAGAAACGGTTTTTTGAAGAAAGCCAATTATCGTGTAGACCCAAATTACATTTTATCTGAAGAAGGCTATATTAGAATATCTGTTCCCGTTTGAAATTTTATGTTCATTTAGGAATTATTTAGTATTGAGTCACTTATTTGAAGTTGTAATTTTCATCAAAGGCACGGTTCCAATTTAAGTCACTTCAGTCTAGCCGCTACAGACGCTAGCCACTTATGAATTTAATAAATCAGTCGTGCTGTGCTTTCCGTTACTTTTCCGTAGTAATAAGGAAAGGAAAAATTCCGCCACCTAAGATCGGGATCGCATATCACGACAGATCAAATATCTGATTTAATGTGTCGTTACATTTCAGTTCATGTTGTTATCTCTGCTTACATCCCAGGTTATGGGCTTTTCTTTTCATTTTATTATTTCATATCTGCTTAAATGGTTGCGGTAATTTCTGAAAGTAATTTCAACTGAAATTCATTGTTTAAAATATGGAAAAAAAAATCCCGGAATATCAGCCGGGGCAAGCTCTGTTCTCCAGCTGTTTTAATCTTTGATTACACTCAGCGGTAAAATAAGTTTCAAACAATGGATCTGAATAGAAGATTTTTTTCTTTTGTTTATTACTTTAAGCGCATTCGTTTATTCGTGCATTCGTTAATGTTATTTTTTTAAACTAATAACATTAGAAGTAACCTTCGTGTGGTGCTGGGTGGGTGACAGCCAGTGGCTTGATGACCACTGACAGGTGGGAGGGCTATTTGGGGAACAGCTGTTGGGGGACTTTAGTCTGACCCATTTGCTGAGTGACCAGTGCTGGCTGTCCAGCAGCTGGTGATAGACGCTGGTTTGTTTGTCTGCCGGTAGCTCTTCCATCATGAACCCCCCTTCCCGTGCTTCAGAGGGCACATTAAGCTGTCGGTCCCGGCTGCAACTGTCATCTCGTAGCAGTTATCAGTTACTGGGATGGCACAAAATTCCCCAGAATATTATCGTTCTGCAATAATCTACCCTCTGTACAAGATAAGAACTTTCATGTGGGTCATGTGCGAACTTAGCCCACGAAGGTAGAAGCAGGGTCGTTTCATGCATTTACAATTGCAAATAGCAGCCGCCAATCCAGCAAAGCCGCAGCTTACGATTACTGTCAATGATGGTCGAAATTTTTGCTTTCAAGTGGAGGAGGAGAGTTCAGACAGATTAAGAAAAATTTGAAAGTGATTAAAAATTCAAAGACTTTAGATACTTTGGGTGATTAAAAAGGAATCATTAAGGCATCGCCATGTAGTTGATTAGGCTAAAAACGCACTGACCGTTTAGTGAAAGATCGTGCACAGAAGCAGAAACCGCACTGAACTCAATAAATGGTAATTGCACGGGGCGCACTATCGACGTCATCATCGCATAAATCGTACGAATACAGGAATGCGCCCTTCATATACACATGCCATAAATTAAGTAAATCCTGTTACTAGAAAGTTGCTCGCATACATCCAATGATATAAAACACTTTCTGGTTTGTCCTGTTTCGGTCATCCTAAACTAAAAATAACTATAATCAAGATAATTGAGGTAATAACTTGGCGTATACACAATGTAGGTATTGCTGACTGTTTGACTTTTCCATTTGAACAAATCCTCCTTGGTTTTATACTTCGCTATGTTCTGTGGTACTTTGAAATATCCATTTAGAAGATCATTAAATTTTGATATGCTAATAATATAAAGAAATCCAAGATAAAAATTCATAAGCAATTCTTTACGTTAGTATTATAGATACCTAAAATACTTAGATCTAATAAAATTTATTTAATTGTGTATGAGAACTGGACAAGCGACAAGAATTCAGATTCAGGAAATGCAGACTCGTGCGATTTTCTCATTGTAACACGTGCTTGGCTCTAACAAGGATACACCAGGTACTTGGACTCACAGATTCCGATTGAAAAAATTCTGCGAGTAGATTTCACCAAATTAAACAGCCATGCAAAGCAATATTTGCACTTCTCAAAAAATTCCGAAAAAAATTTCATAAGCTTTATTAACATTTACTGCACTTGTTAATCTGATGGTCCAATGGTAAGACGCTCTAATTCAGATTTGCATTTACGGATATAAATCCCGTCTTTAATAATAATTATTTTCTTTCCTAAAAATATTGGCTTATCTTTCACTAGGAGTGAAGGCCTATGTGTTCGTTTTCCGCACCCAAGATTTTATTTTCCTAAAATCGTCTTAAAAACTCATAATTCGAAAAGATATATTGAAATTTTGAAGAAAAAATTTCACTTTGTATTTGAGCAATTTTATGCAACTAACTCTTCCAATAAGGCAAATTTAGGAATCGAATAAAAATTATACATACATGAGGGTACTTTATATGTGCCGTGATGAATGTTTTATATCGATTGTTATCCTTTACTGCGATATTAAATTTTTTTCAACATACGAAGAAATAGCCGTAACGATGATGCAAGTAATCCCATCGCAATAAACTCCATGTGGACAGAATCTTCTTATAATAAAAAAATTGTTTAGCTCTGATGAGCTATTTTGGAGTTATAAAAGCATCTCCCCTCAAACCACAATCGAAAGAAAAAGAAAATTATTTTTTTCTTATAAAAATTAATACATGCCTAGAGGGTTCCTTAAATATTCTTTGACGTATTTTACATGAATATGGGGGTAACCTTTTTATAAATATTATTTTTTTATTAATTAACACATGACAAAAACATTTATTTTAGCAATAAAAATGTTATGAACAGACTCTTTATTGACACGAATTATTTTGGATAAAAATTGTATGGCTGGATTGACAGCCATTTTGGAGAAACACCTAGTCAAGTCCTTAGTTGCTTCTGTAATGTTGTAAAGTAAAACCTCTATTAATATTGTTAAGAAATATTGTACTATGACAATTTGCAAGATTATTTCTTGAACAGAAGAACAATTCTTCCTTAAATGTCACCCTGAAACTGCTCTTTGAAGATATCCAAATTGCATTTTCTCGAAAGAAGGCTAGATTAAAAATAACTATTTCATTTTTGGAATTTTATGTTCACTTAGGAATTTGTTTAGTAGACAATCACTTATTTAAAATTGTTATTTTCATGAAAGGCAAGGTTACGATTAAAATCGCTTTGGTCTAACGCTACCATCGCTAGCCACATTTGATTTCAATAAACCATCAGAGCTGCGCTTTCCATTAATTTTCTTTAGGAATAAAGAAAGGAAAAATTCGCAAACTACGATCGCGATCAGATACCACGATTGATCAAATATCTGCTTTAACGTGTCTTTCCATCTCAGTTCCTAGGTCGTGGCGTTTTCTTTTTCTATTGTACTATGGCAGCATATGACATGTCATATATCATTCGATCAGAAATAATGAGATACAAAAGAAGATAGAGCTTTTTTACACTTTTTAAATACTACGTTCGAGAAAATCAATTTTTGATTTAAAAAACTGAGGAGTGGAGGGGGTAAAAAGTGAAATAAAAGGGTAAAAGTAGGTGATCTCAGTGCTTCCGCTACTTCCGTATACTTTCCTCGCGTAGATTAGCTTCTTGCTTTATATCTAACCAAATGCTTGAAGTATTTTCTGAAGTAACCTTAGATAATCATTACAGATACATTATATCGCGAATTTGGAGAAGTCACGGTCATTCGATGGACCCCAGTTTTGTTTAATGCTTTTTTTTTAATACTTACCTAGTAAGCTGTTGTATAAAAACAAATATAATATATAAATATAGACCAAAAGCTACTAAAACTCATTTACTTTATTACTATGTGACCGCGATCATCTTGTTTTTGCTTCGATTGCGTTTGGAAAATCTGTGGCATCTTGGTTTGGATAGTTGAAATTCATAATCTTTGAACTGGGTGCGAGCTTCGCATTGGGCTTTCCACCTTGACAACTTGGTTATCTTTAAGACAATTAGTGAGAGCATGGTTGTTCAAGTGTCTGTGATAGACCAGCTGGTATAGCCAACATCAGTCAAGGTTCCTGGTTCGAATCCAAGTCGCAGAAATTTTCCATTAGTTTTTCTAATTAATATCATTTACCTGATGTTTAAAGTTAGCTCCAGTTCAATTTCATTATTTCTTAGCAATAGATATAATTAACGTTTTGAAACCGTAAAATGCCACTTCTGGCTTCTGTATTGGAATTCGTATGGAATGCACGCAGCTCGAAATTTAAAACTCAATAACGTTAAAACTTTTGAAACTTTATTGCCAATTTTTTTATATATAGTATAGAAACCTGCCTTAATTTATCTGTTTAATATTAGGCACATGCAAACATTAGCAATTTAGGAAAATAATATTTATAACATGCTGCTCTCATAATAAGGAGCGTTGCAACTTAGCGAAGTATATCTGATCTTATAAATAATTTTCTTATGGAGCTACATATCTCAAACTGCTAGTATATTTCAACCCCTACATTTATTTTCCAGCAATAGGCAGAAATATTTATCAGAGTGTAATAATAATAATAAAAGAAAAATGACATTTAGACTTACTCAGAGCACTGGAGCATAAAAGGAGAAAATTTTCATATTTTGCGTGCACTAATACCTCCATTACACAATACCACAGTCCAGAACGGGAAAAACCAATTCAACACACAGCAGAAGATACTCCTAATTTTGATGTCTTAATAATTTATAAATGTTTAGGTATATTTAACTTTGAAGAATATGATATATATAAAAATTATTAAAAATTATTTTATAACTTCAACAGGTTTTAATGTAATAAAAAAATTATAAGAACATTATAAAAAGGATTATAAAACTAAATACAATCTGCTATCGTACAAAACTGTTTAAATATTCAATAATTATAAAAAACCTTCCCTCCCCCGAAGTATAAAAATGCTATATCCAATATCTACCTTTAAAATGAAAACCATCCCATATCTAAAAACCCTAAAAACCCTGGCGCGATCTGTTTTCCTTAGCTTCTCGAAACAATGAAAAATGGCCGAAGCTCGATGACCATGAATATCTATAGACCGTGGTACCAAGGCCTCCTAGATACCACTAGGCCTGAACATGATGTCAATAATGTATTGTTAAAGCACTAAGATTGGGACGTTGAACTAACTTCTGTAATAGCACCACCAGTTTGACATAACAATGTTTTATCTTTTCCATGTTCACGCCTGGTAGTTTCTAGAAGGCCATGGTGGAAGAACAGGCATTGAATTCCATTGTTTTAGTCCAACAATTGGATTGCTGTTTTTACTGAAGAGTTGTTTTTTGCCCCCTCTCTTGAATGAATTTGGCTACAGCTCAAACTTAACAATGCATTCTAACGATCGCACAACGTAACAAAACTTTCAGGTAATGTTACATATATGTTGCTGAACACGTAATAGTAGCTGACAGTTTTGTTCTATACAAAGGCCTTTCTCCGAATTCTATTGTCGTAATTTGAAGCAAATTGGGAAGCTCCATGCCCAGAACTATCATGGCCGAAAGTGAGTGAAGATAATGCAAAACACATGGCTAAACACGAGAGTAGCTGATTAATAATTCTTTCACACGCTTTTCACGGAGTGATAAGTTTATCTTTTCGTTTGATTTGTATTTGAAGTATTTTATTACATTTTATAAACAATTTTTCGATCATGGTTTCAATTTCAATTTCGTTTCGATTGTCTTTCAGTTACGTATTTTCATTTTAGTTACGTATTTTTGATTTATTTTTGTGGAAAATGATTCCTGAACCTTTTTCTTGTCTATTTGTACAGTTGTACGCAGTTTAACTTTGAGGAATTCCTCAGGCCCAAAATCTTCAAAAACAAAGCAGCCAGACAGCTAATTACTCCACGGCTCACTCTTGCCCAGAACTGTCATGGCTCAATTTGCTTCACGTTTTGCCGCTGTTAACAATAGGATTCGGACTCTATCTTTGGCAAAGGTCAAACACTCTCACCGGTGCGAAGAGTTAGCATTTGGTCGGTCAGAAATCCCAGTGAGAAAACTTTGACCTTATTTTAACGCGGTCAGAAACGCCAGTTAGTACTGCCATAATAGTAAAAAATCTCTTTTACTATTATGGTGCTGCTATGCCTAACCGGTTAGTCTAATTGTCCTTGTCGAGAAAAAAGACGGTTAGCCCAGTAAGAAATAACGTCATCATTCTCTCACCGGTGAGAATATTTGACCACAGTCTTTTATATACGTCATTGGTCTTTAGATCGAGGCTAACGAGAAAGACAGGCTACGGCACTGAAAAGTCACCTGACCAAGATAGGTCTATTAACAATGTAACTTTCATTGTTTCCATCTTGTATTTTAACAATAAGTGTTTTTTTCCTATGTTGGAAACAATGAAGGTTGGATTGTTAATAGAACTATCTTGGTCAGGTGACTTTTCAGTGCCAGAGCCTGTATTTCTCGTTAGCCTCGTCTTTAGATATTCATGGTCATCGAGTTTCATTGTTAAAATGAAGCTAAAGTTTCTAACTCCCGGTAGGGTGGGAACTCTATTGAGACACTGCATGTACAATCGGCCCAAAGACGCCTGCAGCGCCGTCCTATCGACAAACAGAAACTTTACTTTCATTTTCAGTTTCAATGCGATCTATGCGGCACCAGGCGCGATCTGTTTTCCTTAGCTTCTCGAAACAATGGAAAATATCCGAAGCTCGTTGACCATGAATATCTATAGACCGTGCTCTTCATTAAATACAGCAATCCAATTGTTGGACTAAAACAATGGAAATCGGTGCCAGTGCACAGACAACAACACCTAGACAGAAGGCCAGCGCACAGAAACGTCATACATTGTTACATCACAAGAAAGTGGCTATTGTTAATCGTATTTCTACCAATATTAAGCCCTAAATTTGGCCGTTTAATGATGACGTAACAATGTATACAGTTTCTGTGGCGCAGGCCTTCTGTCTAGGTGGTGTTGGTACAGACCAGGGAATTATAAGACTATGATAGTGCCGAGCAATCCAACCTTTATAGTGAAAAAACATTGTTAAATTTCGAGAAAATACTGATGTCATAGTTTTTTTTACCGTAGCCAACGAGAAAGACAGGCCTGGGCCAACACCTTCTAGACACAAGGCCTCGACACGGAAGACTCTAATGTCAAACAGTAGGCAGCAAGGCCAGCTTTAAATACAGGCCAGGGCAGTCGAAAACAATGTAAAAGGTGATTTTCAACTGCCCCGGCCTGTATTTATTTTTGGCCGTGCTGCCTACTGTATGACGTCAGAGTCATCTGTGTCGAGGCCTTGTGTCTAGAAGGTGTTGCCTGGGAGTTGCCTGTGTCAACGGTGTTGCCTCTCAAAAGTCACCTGACTATAGTAGTCTGAGCAACAATCCAACTGTTATTGTCTCCATCTCGGATTTTAACAATCGGTGTTTTTTTCGTTTGTTGGAAACAATGAAATCTGGATTGTTGCTCAGACTACTGTGGTCAGGTGACTTTTGAGTGCCCAGGCCTGTCTTTCTCGTGGGCTACGTTTTTTACTCGCAGCCAATGTTAGCTACGTTTTTTAATATATCTATTTTCATTAAAAAGAATTCGCGCTAGATTAAATACAGTAGGAAAATCAAATTAAAATCCTAAATAAGTAATTTTACCTATTTTAAATTATTAAATTAAATTTAATTTTTATTTAAATTTTAATAAAAATCAGTTGCGAATGTGTGGTACTGCATTGCCAGAGCAATGTTAATTAAAAAATCGTTACTGTATTCGCAATGTCGAACGGTCGGTCAATTCTTCAGGTTTTATTTATAGATAGTCTAAGGGGTAGGCATTGTGAATGCCTCCAATTCAAAGCACCGAAAAAATTATTATAGCAGGAGGCTTCACTATTATTTTAAGGACAAATCAAAAAATGAAATATCAGAATACCTTCTATCACTAGGTCTTACTCCACGTATTCAAGAATATACAAAAAGACAGAATTCAGCAATAGACAATATATTCAGAAATTTCCCTCTACATTCCTGTACCATACATACTTTCTTTTACAAATTTGGGTCAGATTTTAGAAAAAACCATGGTAGATAACATATTCATCGTACGGAGCCCTCTCCACGCGAGTTCGACTCGCACTTGTCCATTTAATTATTTTACATTAAAACCTGTTGAAGTTATAAAATAATTTTTAAGAATAATTTATAAATGGTTTTAAGAAATATTATCATATTTCAATAAAACATCGAGCCCTTGCAATCGCCCTCCCCCCATCGATCACTTTTGGCTGCGCCATAGCATTACTTCATAAATCTTGCTAAGAGAAAACAAAGAAAACTTGAAC